>PVKV010007548.1:84867-95362 GCA_004027835.1 Alouatta palliata
GTGTGTGCCTGTAGTCCCAGCTACTGAGGAGGCTGAGGCAGGAGAATCACTTGAACCTGGGAGGTCAAGGTTGCAGTGAGCCAAGATCGTGCCACTGCACCCCAGCCTGGCAACAGAGCAAGACTCTATCTCAAAAAAAGAAACAACAAAAAACAAAAAGTCTCACCACTTACACAATTACATTATTGATATGTTTCTTGATCACGTCTTCTGGGATTTTCAAAGTCCTCAAAGACATTTTTTATGTCTCTTAGGCTTAAAAAAAATTAAGCCTTACCGAGATCTAAGTGAGAACAATATCTTTGTGTTGTTCTGAATTATCGGAGCACAAAAACCCATTAAGGAAGCCCAACACACTCATATTTGCCACTTGGTTTCTCACTGACAATAGTAGAGCAGGCCCAGCTGTTCCCAGCAGCTGTTTGGTATAGAACCGCCTGAGCTGAAATGCCTTCCAGCTGATGGTGGTCCCCAGGAGCCAGAAGACAATCAACAAACCTGGGAACGGAGGCCTGTTGCAAACGGAGAGACATCCAAAGCCCAGAAAACTAAGGAAACCACTCCCATCCTGCCTCTCCCCCTTGCAGAGGGAAATAGAACTCTGTAAACCTGTTCATTCCCAGCCTGGCCTCTCGAGGGCTTCACCTTTATAATGATCTAGACTGGAAGAGGAGATTCCATTTCATTCCAAATGAATTATCATTATAATAGGCATCTAGGCTGCCCATCAAAGATCCCAGAACTGGGGTAGCAGGAAAGCAGAGGGGGTAAGAGGAGAGGGGAGAAATTTACCTACAGAGATACGCATGGACACTCATTAAGAGAACAGGCTTTCGCTTCAAAAAGACATGAACTCCACACAGGTCACCTGCCTGTTAAGTATGTACAGTGTGTGCTTATTTGATGATGAAAATCAGAGGATGGCTATTTGAATGGAAATGAATTTTAATAAGCGTTTGAGGCAGAAGAAGCAGCAACCCTTCATTCTCCCCTCTATCACCAGGCACCTTCTTGACCATCATTACCACAGAGGAAAGAATGCTGGCATGCTAATCATTCAGTGAAGAATGCTCTCTCTCCTCCTCAGTCTTTGTGGGTGTTCATTAACCTTGTGGGCTCCTTAGCCAGCACAGCACAGCTGTCCCAAGGAAATTTCCATATCCCTTAAGAAAAGCAGGATGTCAGTTAGCATTCGGGGATCCAGTCTATAGAAAAAAGTGGGAGAAATCTCCCTGAGGAATGAAAGCAAGACTATTAGCGTTTAGCACTTACGTTGCACTATTTGAAAACTTGCAAAATTTTGCACTTACTTTGCACTTTTATAAAATTAAGTATAATATGGTTATTTATTACTTTTTTAAAAAAATATCTAGACAGACAGACAAAAGAATTGTCCTAGTATTGTAAACTCTCATCTCCACTTCCAGACTGAAATGACAACGAAAATAAACACCCTTGGATTATGCAACTCTTATTGGTACTTAAACATACATTCTGGTGACCTTAAGAGGTCATTAAATCCATTCTCTTACTCCAAACAAAATCACTTAAAATCCCTCTGGTAATGACAACACAATAAATTAAATACATTTTCAAAGAACTTTCACTTGAAAATGGCAGTCATTTAGGAACCTGCAGGTTCTCTAGCAACTGCCTCTTCCCAATGTCCACACTAATTCCTGTGGTTATTGTTGCTATGTTTTTCTTCTGTGTAGAGATCCTAAGTTTGTAAGGTCATTGACCCTAAGTTGGCCCAAGCTCATTAAGCCTGATCTTAAAGGAAATATCAGCACAGTTGAACCTCTTCTCAAAAACTTGGTAACAGATTTCCCCCTGCCTCCCATGACCATCTCTAATGGGTCATTAAAGTCAGCAAGTTTCTTCTGGTTTATTTAATACTAAATTCTGCCTTTTTTTTTTTTTTTTTTTCGAGACGGAGTCTTGCTCTGTCACCCAGGCTGTAGTGCAGTGGCGTGATCTCTGCTCGCTGTAACCTCTGCCTCCTGGGTTCAAGCAATTCTCTTGCCTCAGCCTCCCGAGTAGCTGGGACTACAGGCACGTGCCATCACGCCTGGCTAATTTTTTTTTGTATTTTTAGTAGAGACGGAGTTTCACCATGTTGGCCAGGCTGGTCCCAAACTTCTGACCTTGTGATCCACCCGCCTCGGCCTCCCAAAGTGTTGGGATTACAGGCGTGAGCCACTGCACCTGGCCTTTAAATTGTCTGTTTTTGTAATGATAGATAGAAAAAAAAAATACTCCCATTGCTTAATAGTGGAATATCTAACGTCTTTAATATCAAGAAATAAATATTGCCATCAGCAAGAGCTGTGATCTCGCTGCAATCTACATATCATGGTGTCAGAGACAATGTCACTGTCACTGACTTGGCTCTCGACCAAAGCATTGGAGAGAGAAGGAGATCCATCATGTTCTAGTAAGCCTTTTCCTCTCCTAATCCTAAGCAAGTAAGTATTACATTCTTAAACACATTTGCAAATGAATGTCTACAGTTATGTGTGTTAACCATAGATTTTTTTATTTGAGGATTTGCCTTATGAGAATTAAGACTGAATCACTGAGATTTTACCATGCAGTCCTCAACATCCTATAATGTTTTTACTAAGTCTCAAATTAATATAGAATAAAGCAAGAGATAGCAAGCACATAGGGATCCCCACCAAAAAAAAAAAAAAAACTCAATTGCCCCCACCCTGGAAAACAACCTGTCTTCCTTTTTGCTAGAAAGATGCTTTTTAAAAAAAATTTAGCAAGTTTAATTAAGTTGTTCTCTCCTACCTCCTTTGTCTCTTGAGCAACTCTTTTACTGTCCCTGCCTCTCGGATCCCAGAAGTTAGGAGGGTAGAATACCAAAGAGCTGGGGCTGGGCTCAAAAAGGTCTCAGCCATTTCCTCCCCATTATCGCCCTGTTCAGCTGCTCAGGCTCTGACAGCCTAACAAGGTGCTAATGGGCCGTGCGTTCTAACCCAGTTCACAGCAGGTTGTTTCAAATGGGTTGAGGAGGTTGATTTGCATTCGAAATCTTCTCTCCCTCACTTGCTTTTTTGTTTGGCCCCTTGATTTCTACTCCCCAGACACCCTTCGAGGTTGACTTAGAATGGAACAAAATCACATCAGTTCAGAATTTGAATTGCCCGAGTTTGGATTTTAAATGTGCCCCATTATTTCATCAAGTTGTGGTGGAGGTGGGAGGCGTGAAGGGAAAGAAAAGAGAGCAAAGAGATTTTAAAATGAAAGGGAGAGATGATGACAGATGGATGCAAATGTTCCTTTTAAGTGGAGAGGAGCAGCTGATGTAGGGGCATGAAATTGAATTAGTACATCTGTGGCTGGATGCGTGTCATTCAGCTTCACATTTTGTACTCCAGAGGAGTTTGGCTACCTCGTGATAAATGAGTTCACTTTCACAGGGCCCATGAATACTTCCCTGCACGCAAGATGGAGACCCTTTTCTTCAAAGGGGAGCTTCTTGTGGAAAGGCCTATCACACCAGGGCAGCCCTCTAACCTCTTGATATGTATCACCCCTGGAAGGAAGAGTTGGCAATCATTGAAACTCTAGTCCCTAAAGTCAAAGGGAGGAGAGAGGGATATGAAATAGAAGTCAGCACGTTTTCCAAGGAGACAGTGTTTACGAGTGGCCTGCGGTGTGCTGGTAAGTGAGCAATCTGCTTCTGAAAACACTGCCCGCGTGCCCTCAAAGTGCTCAGGATCCGTAAATGTTTACAACCACTTCCAGGGAGTAATGGGATGAGGCTGTTTCTTCAGGACCAGGCTGCAGGGGTGCTTCCCATAAATAACCAACACGAGTTTCCACTCCCCTTTTGAAAGCCCAGCAGTCATGCAGCTTCAGGGCCACTGCCAGGAAGGTTTATGGCTCCATTCTGCTCCTAGCTCTGCATTTTTCTCTCCTACACCTTCCATCTCACTTCCCATTCTTTTGAAGGAAACCAAAATATTTCACCCCAAAGTATACTTCTTTGATGTATTTTAAGATGGCTATTCAGGAGAGCTGAAAAGACAAGAATAACTGAGAAGCTGTCTTTCTGGGGGAGATTTGCATCTGTAGAGTGAATCCACATTGATTCAGACAGGCTTCTTCAGAGGCCCTTCCTTGTCCAGAGCTAGGCAAGATTAAATAAAAGTCAGACACCTTTAAAGGTCTGAAAGGAACATTTACCATCTATTCTCTTAGAGGGTTGCTACCTGTATGTTTTCACCTATACAACAAGGCCACGTGTGCTAACCAGGCCCCCTCTTCTCCCTCTGATGACCTGTCTAGCCGCTATCATCTGATTTACCAATGATAACATGTTTTTGGCCCTACTCCAAGCTCCCATTCTTTTTGTAACTTCAAGGTGGTATAAAAGCATCAACCATCTGGTCATTTCTTTGAGATCCTATATTTTGTAAGATTCCTGTGCACGTTAAGAGATTTGTATGCCTTTTCTCCTGTTAATCTCCTTCTTGTCACTTGATTATCAGCAAACCTTCAGAAGCCAAAAGTTTTCCTTTGGACCCTAAACTCTCTTTTGCCCTAGAGCTAAAAATCTAAGACAGTTGTCCCCCATCCAGTAAGGCCTAAGTCACAGGCCTAATTGTCATAGCCTTGCTTTGTAAAAGCCAAATAAATGAAGAGAGCATTGTTACTCAGAACCAGTTACATGAAACTTAAACAAACAAAAAATTGTTTAAAGCAAAACTTACTTCCTGGATATTTGCAACATATCTGGCAATCACCCTTGCCCACTGGCCAGGGCAGTATTGAAATTATGGTCACAGAGTTAACGAGAATTACATGCCAGCTTCTGAAAAAAATATAATTAAACATCAATCAGACTGCACTCAGGCCTACTTCCTTATAACTGAAAATCATGTAGCACGAGATTCTGACAATTTACATCCCCCATTGTTTGTATAGATGGGATTTCTGATGTTAAAATCATAACGCTTTAGTTTAAGAATTGATTTACATTTCCATTGTTCCTGTTAGCAGCAGAGAATCCATCTGGGTCTGCAGCAACCCGATTCTTTCCTTCTCCAGGGGAAAGTATTCTGCTGAGGGGCATGATGCAGAGTCATACCAAGGCAAATGTTTGGCAGGAGTATAAGTTTATTAAAAAGTATTACAGTGTTATAAGTAGAATTTCCAGTGCCGAAAAGGTAGCACTTGAATATAAATTTCCTCAGCAAGGCAATTTACTTCTATAGAAGGATATGGCTCACAGATGGAACAATGGCGAACACATACCTGGACAAGGAGGGGGAGGGTACTTATGCCTAACGGGGCTCACCCCTACTGCTGTGTCGTTCCCCTATTGGCCAGGGTTAGAACCACAAGCTAGACCAATCCCAATTGGCTATTTTAAAGAGAGCAGGGGTCCGAGCTAGAGTGGCAGGGTGGGTGGTTTGGCAGGAAGGATGGTTATGAGTGGGTCAGAGCAGGTAGCCAGGGGTGACCTAGATCAAAGAAGGTGACCAGGATGAGTCAGGACAGAGCCGGGGGCCAGGGGAACAGATGTGAACTACTGATTAGAACCAGTGGAGAAGGTTGTTTACCGGAACTACAAGGAGGTTAAACTTTAAAATAGAAAATTAAAGAATAAGTGTCAGGTCTCCATATGTAAGCCTGCAGCCTGAAAGTCTGAAGTCCTGCTTGCCTGACTAATGTCTTTCCGACCCCTGCCGCGCCTGCATTCACCATTGTCCCTAATCACCAGGCAGCGGAGCTTCCCTGACAAGCCCCTCACCCAACCCTGCCATCTTATCTGTTCTTATGATAATGTAAATACCTCTCAACCAACCCTGCCATTGTAACTAAACTTGTGGTCATGTATACTCCCTCGCCCCTACCCCCCACCACTGTAACTGAACTTACTCTGCAACACCCCCGTCCCCCCAAAAAACTACCCAAACCTCTAAAACCAACTCCTAATCCACTGCCCTTTGCTAATGCCCTTTTCGGCCTTAGCCCACCTGCACCCAGGTGAATAAACAGCTATGTTACAGGCGCAAAGCCTGTTTGGAAGGTCTCTTCATTCAAAGTGCGTAGAGAAGGAAATATTGTTGAAATATTTTTTCAACAATAAGAGAGCCGAACATACTGACATACTGATTCTCTGAAGAGAAACTTGGGGTTCACTATATCTAACAAGAGCAAGAACAAAAGGAAGTAAAGTACACTTGGAAGAGGGTCAAGTAGGCCACTTGAGAAATCCAAGGGTACTGTCTAACCTTGACCTGGAGTTTTATACATTGACGTGGTTCTGGGGTTTGCATTTCTTTTCCCTTAATTTTTCCTTGGGGTGGGCTGTCCACATGCACAGTGTGTTTACTGAAGTTGTGCACATGCTCACTTGAGGCATTTTCCCCTTACTAGTCGAGTCTCCCTAGGGGAAGGTCCTATACTGGTTAAACTCTGCCATTTTGCCTCTTAGTGCACACGCTTGAGCCCATTCACCAGCTCCTGAGATCTTATTGGGAAGCTGCTGATCACCACCTTCAGGTGTTTTCTGTCTATTGGGAGACTGCCTTTCCTTGGCACCAGCTACAACCAATTATTATTTTAGAGAAACAATTTAACAAATGCTTATCACTTGATGGTCGCCTGGCATTTCTGGCAAATTGCCCTGCTCTTGTTTGCCTAACTACCTCCTCTGTCATTCTCACAGATAAGATCACCGATGCTAGAATGAAAGACTTGTTTAAAAAGTGCTTAAGATGTTTTTCAGACTCTGAATTCCAGTAGAGCGGCGGGGACACCAACTAGTTTAAAGACCATCACAGAAAAACCAAATCAGTATGAAATGTAAGGTTTCACCACTTCCTTGTCCCATGACTTCACCCTACATTCTTTGATTAATCAACAATCCCCACACCTCAACCCATTACAAACCCCTTAAAATCCCTAGCCTCAAACTCTCTGGGGAGGAGGATTTGAAGTTTCCCACCATCTCTTCATTCTGCTGTCCTACGATGTTTAAACTCTCTTTGCTACAACCCTTGGAGTCAGTGTACTGACTTGCCACAGCTCAGGCATCGGACCTGTTAAGGTCACAGTATTCTGCAAGTGGTCCCCAAAGTGTTTCAGAAAATCTGTGGGTGGGATCACTCATGTGTATTGAATGTTTATGTCCCATCAAATTTCATACATTAAAATCTTTACAAAAAAATTTTTTTAGAGACAGGGTCTCACTCTGCTGCCCAGGCTGGAGTGCAGTGGCACAATCATGGCTCACTGCAGCCTGAAATGCCTGGGCTCAAGTGATCCTCCTGACGTGGCTTCCCAAAGTGCTAGCATTACAGGCATGAGCCACCCCAAACTGCCTGATATGTTAAAATGTAATCTCCAATGTGATGATATTTGGAGGTGGGGCCTTTGGGAGGTGATTAGGTCATAAGGGTGGAGTCCTCATAAATGGAATTAGTGCCTTTATAAGAAGAGGCTAGAGAGCTAGCTCGCTTTTTTTCAGTTATGTGAGGGCACAACAAGAAGGTGGTAATCTACAACCTGAAAGACAGCCTTCACTAGAACCTGGCCATGCTAGCAGCCTGATCCTGGATTTCTAGCCTGCAGAATTGTGAGAAACAAATTTCTGCTATTTATAAGCCACCCTGTTAAGAAAAGTAAATAAATAAATAAAGCAGCCTGGGCTCTGTGAAGCATGCAATACTTACCGGGCCCAGAAAGACGTGAACACTGGTCTTTAGTAGGAGGGGTCACACCCATGACCAGGGATGACTGTCTAAAGGTCTCTTTGCCCCTATCTGGCTGCCTCACCCATTATCTTCATGTTCCTGGAATCTGTGATATAAAGAACAATGCAGAGCCAATCAATAGCTTAGGTTATTTTAACGTAAATTATTCATGAATAATGGAGGAGCTACCTCTTCTTTTTTCCTTGAAAAATCCACTTGTAACTGCTGCTAATCAGAGTGTATATTCACAGCAACTTGAATCTATGCTTCCAGGTGGCCATCTTCAAGCTTTGGGGTCAAATAAACTCTATACTTAATCATCTTTTCTGAATATCATTATTAAAAGTTGACATAGTCTATGGTACTTTGTTATAACAGCCCAAACTAAAAGAATCACAAAGTTTGTGTTTTCGTTTTAAAGACATTATCCATTGTCAACTCAAATCCATTGAAAAATTTAAAAAAAAATTAACTTAAAAGTATCATCTTGATAATAATTTCTTATTGAGGTTAAAGAGCCACTGAAGTCTCTTTAACTCACTGAACTTTTTCACGGACTTGAAAATAAAGCTAAAGATGTCTACTTTTTTTTTTTTTTTTTTTTTAACTATTCTTATCTCAGCAAGCAAAGGCAAAATGAGGAAAAAGCCATGTCTCTCCCCTACAGATCCCAGAATTTATGAAAAAGACCTCCAAATGGGATTTGTCTATCAAGTGCATAAAGTTGAAGGAGGCCTAGGTGCTGCTATTCACATCATCTGCTTAAGTTAGCACACGCCATGTGGTCTTTCTTTAGGCAATTTTCAAGTTGTCTTCTTGCATTCCTTACACTAGAAGTGCATACACAACAAAGATGAGGACTGTATAACATCTAAAGAAAGAGGGAGTCAGTCTACTGCAAATCCGTTGGTGTGAGGTGTTCTTCCTGGATGGTCCTTCACCTTACATTTGCTTCATGTTGTCCCTTACAACCCAGGCAAATTCCCCACAGCATTTTGCCCACAAGATCATCACTACACTGCTTCGTTCCCCTTTCAGAGATGATTAGTCAGCCAGTCCATATTTAGTTCCTGTTGCTATTTCCCGGCCAAGTCTTTCATTCCCTCAAGCATTTCTGAGGTGGTTCTTAGAACTGTCTTCAATGTGCTAAGCCTGGGCTGCCCCAAGCAAAATGCCTTATCCATCTGCGCCAGGAAGATGCTTGCACTGTTTTCCATCAATCTCTCTCTTACCAAAGGAACTGGATAAGAAAGGATGTCTTATTGCATTGTTGCCATGTTCCATAACAAGAATCCTTGGGGTGGCTCTTAACAGGGAAAAATCAAACCTGAGTTAGAAAACTATAATTGCATTGCTTTCAGTTGCCAAGCCTAGGCAGATATAGCACTGTGACGTATGCAGGGCATATCTTGGATTTTTTTCTCACCTCCTCCTGCAGAGTGTTCCCTCTTGCTCCAGCAACTCCAGCATGATGGTTAATTTTAGGTATCAACTTGACTGGATTAAGATACCCACGTAGTTGGTAAAGCATTCTTTCTGGGTATGTCTGTGAGGGTGTTTGCAGAAAAGAGGCACTAGAATCAGTGAACTGAGTAAGGAAGATCAACCCTTACCCAACGTGGGCAGGCACCAAACAGTTGGTTCAGTGCCTGGATAGAACAATAAGGTCAGAGGAAAGATGAATTTTCCTGTCTTCTGAAGCTGGGACATTCATCTTCTCTTATCCTTGGACATCAGGACTCTGGGTTCTCTGGCCTTTGGACTCCAAGACTTGCACCACTGGTTCCTCACACTCTTGAGCTTTGAACTTGGACTGAGCCATGCTATCAGCTTCCTTTGCTCACCAGCTTGCAGACAGCATCTGGAGGGATTCCATATTTGTGTGAGCCTCCGTATTTGTGTGAGCCAGTTTCCACAATAAATCCTCTCACAAACATTTCTATTGATCCTATTGGTTCTGTTTCGCTAGAGAACTATAACTAATATACCTAGTTCCTGGCACTGTTTCCACGGGTTCCTATAACCAACCCCAACCAATTATAGTGGAAGGTGAAAACAGGAGCAGGTGTCTAATGGCAGAAGTAGGTATAAGAGAGGGTAGTAGAAGGAGGTGCCACTCACGTAAACAATCAGATCTCATGAGTACTTACTCACTATTGCAAGGATAGTACCAAGCCATGAGGAATACATTCCATGACCAAAACACTTTGTATCAGGCCCTACCTAAACACTGGGGATTATATCAACATGAGATTTGGTAGCGACATATATTCAAACTCTGTATAAAAAATACCTCAACAGGAGAGGATCCAAGATGGCCGATTAGGAGCAGCTGAGGATTGCAGCTCCCAGTGAAAGCGTGGAGGGTGAGTGGACGCCACATTCCCAGATGGATTTTTATTGCCCACAGACCAGGAGATTCCCCGGGGCAGGAGCCCCACGGGTCGCCAGCGCAGCTGGTTTGGCCGGCGCGGCTGTTTTTTGCCGGCGCGGCTGTTTTCGCCGCTGCTGTTTGGAGCGGAGCCCCGACGCAGTGGTTCCCCATACAAAATACGTGGGTCCGGGTGCCGTTTTAGCTGGCAATTGGAGCTCCAGGAAGGCAGAGCCGCCCATTCATTTGATTAAAAAAGGGGACTGAAATAGGCAACCAGGCCAGGAGATTTCCCAGGCAAAAAAAACTGCCAGCGCCCGCGGTTTCAGCCGGCGCAGTGGGTCACGCACATCCCGGCTGGAACACCTGGGAGACAGTCAATCATTCAACTAAAAAAAAAAAAAAA
>PVKV010007549.1:0-95154 GCA_004027835.1 Alouatta palliata
GGGGAGGAAGGCAGCAAATCACACTGCCATGTGTGTACCTATGTAACAATCTTGCATGTTCTTCACTTGTACCCCCAAACCTAAAATGCAATAAAAAGTATATATATATAAAAGCTGTGTCTAGAGGAAAATTTATAGCAATAAATGCCCACATGGGAAGCAAGGAAAGATCTAAAATTGACACCCTATCATTAAAATTGAAACAGCTAGAGGAGCAAGATGAAAAAAACTCAAAAGCTAGCCAAAGACAAGAAATAACTAAGATCAGAGCAAAACTAAAGGAGATACAGACACAAAAAATCCTTCAAAAAATTATTAAATCCAGGAGCTGGTTTTTTGAAAAGATCAACAAAATAGACAGACCACTAGCCAGATTAATAAAAAAGAAAAGAGAGAAGCATCAAATAGATGCAATAAAAAAACAATAAAGGGGATATCACCACAAATTCCACAGAAACATAAACTACCGTCAGAGATTACTACAAATAATGCTATGCACATAAACCAGTAAACCTGGAAGAAATGGATAAATTCCTGGACACTTGCACCCTCCCAAGCCTAAACCAGGAAGAAGTCAAAATCCTGAATAGATCAATAACAGGGGGTAAAGTTGAAGCAGCAATTTATAGCCTACCAACCCAGGTCCAGATGGGTTCACAGCTGAATTCTACCAGACATACAAAGAGGAGCTGGTACCACTCCTTCTGAAATTATTCCAAACAATAAAAAGAGGGAACCCTTCCCAAATCATTTTATGAGACCAACATCATCCTGATACCAAAACTCAGCAGAGACTCAACAAAAAAAGAAAACTTCAGGCCAATATCCATGATGAACATAGATGCAAAAATCTTCAATAACTGGGAAACTGATTGCAACAGCACATCAAAAAGCTTGTCCACCATGATCAAGTAGGCTTCATCCCAGGGATGCAAGGCTGGTTCAACATATGGAAGTCTATAAACGTAATCCACCACATAAATAGAACCAAGGACAAAAACCACATGAGTACCTCAATAGATGCAGAGAAAGCCTTTGACAAAATTCAACACCCCTTTTTGCTAAAAACTCTCCATAAACTAGGTATCAATGGAATGTATCTCAAAATAATAAAAGCTATTTATGACAAACCCTCAGCCAATATCATACTGAATGGGCAAAACCTGGAAGCATTCCCTTTGAAATGTGGCACTAGACAAGGATGCCCTCTCTCACCACTCCTATTCAATATAGTATTGGAAGTTCTAGCCAGAGCAATCAGGCAAGAAAAAGAAATAAAGGGTGTTCAATTAGGAAAGGACTAAGTCAAATTGTCTCTATTTGCAGACAACATGATTGTATATTTAGAAGACCCCATCGTCTCAGGCCAAAATCTCTTGAAACTGATAAGCAACTTCATCAAAGTCTCAGGATACAAAATCAATATGTAGAAATCACAAGTATTCCTATACACCAATAACAGACTTAAAGAGAGCCAAATCAAGAATGAACTGCCATTCACAATTGCTACAAAGAGAATAAAATACCTAGGAATATAACTAACAAAGGATATGAAGGACCTCTTCAAGGAGAACTACAAATTGTTGCTCAAGGAAATAAAAGAGGAGACAAACAGATGGAAAAACATTCCATGCTCATGATTAGGAAGAATCAATATTGTGAAAATGGCCATACTGTTCAAAGTAATTTATAGATTCAATGTTATCCCCATCAAGCTACCAATGACCTTCTTCACAGAACTGGAAAAAAACATCTTAAATTTCATATGGATCCAAAAGAGCCCACATAGCCACGTCAATTCTCAGCAAAAACAACAAAGCTGGAGGTATCACAGTACCTGACTTCAAACTACACTATATGGCTACAGTAATCAAAACAGCATGGTATTGATACCAAAACAGAGAAATAGACCAATGTAACAAAACAGAAGCCTCGGAGGCAATGCCACAAATCTACAACCATCTGATTTTTGACAAACCTGACAAATACAAGCAATGGGGAAAGGATTCCCTGTTTAATAAATGGGGTTGGGAAAACTGGCTAGCCATGTGCAGAAAGCAGAAACTGGACCCCTTCCTAACACCTAACACTAATATTAACTCCAGATGGATTAAAGACTTAGACTAAGACCTAACATCATAAAAACCCTAGAAGAAAACCTAGGCAAAACCATTCAGGACATAGGCATAAGCGAGGACTTCATGACTAAAACATAAGAGAAATGGCAACATAAGAAAAATAGACAAATGGGATCTAATTAAACTACAGAGCTTCTGCACTGCAAAAGAAACAATCATTAGAGTGAACTGGCAATCAACAGAATGGGAAAAAAAATTTTGCGATCTACCCATCTGAAAAAGGGCTAATTTCCAGAACCCACAAAGAACTAAAACAGATTTACAAGAAAAAAACAAACAAACACATTCAAAAGTGGGTGAATGCTATGAGCAGACATTTTCAAAAGCAGACATATATGAGGCCAACAAACATATGAAAAAATGCCTGGTCATTAAAGAAATGCCAATCAAAACCACATTGAGATACCATCTCACGCCAGTTAGAATGGAGATTATTAAAAAATCTGGAGACACATGCTGGAGAGGATGTGGAGAAATAGGAACACTCTTACACAGTTGGTGGGAGTGTAAATTAATTCAACCATTGTGGAAGACAGTGTGGAGATTCCTCAAGGACCTAGAAATAGAAATTCCATTTGGCCCAGCAATCTCATTATTGGGTATATATCAAAAGGATTATAAATCATTCTATTTCAAAGGCACATGCACATGTATGTTTATTGTGGCAATGTTTACAATAGCAAAGACGTGGAACCAACCCAAATGTCCATTGATGATAGACAGAACAAGGAAAACATGGCACATATACACCATGGAATACTATGCAGCCATAAAAAACGATGAGTTCATGTTGTTTTTAGGGACGTGGATGAATCTGGAAACCATAATTCTCAGCAAACTGACACAAGAACAGAAAGTCAAACACTGCACGTTCTCACTCATAGCTGGGTGTTGAAAAATGAGAACACATGGACACAGGGAGGGGAGCATCACACACTGGGGCCTGTCGGGGGAGACTAGAGGAGGAACAGCAGGAGGTAGGGAGTTCGGGAGGGATAACGTGGGAAGAAATGTCAGATATAGGTGATAGGGATGGAGGCAGCAAACCACATTACCATTTATGTACCTATGCAGCAATCCTGCATGTTCTTCACATGTACCCCAGAACCTAAAGTGCAATTATATATATATATATATATATATATATATATATATATATATTTAAAAAATAAAAAGAAAAAAATAATTATTCTTTTTAAAAATGGGTACTAATGTGACCCCTTCCCTATAATAGATTATGCTGGTGTATTTTAAATTTTTGCTGGCTCTTTTTTCTTTAACCATCAATCACTTACAAATAAATTACAACATCTAGACACTTCTAAAATGCTTTCTCCTTAACTTAGTATAAACATAGTGTTATATAGCATCACTCTGTTTATACCAGTTGCAAATACTTAGGGGTTTGAAAAAAACTTTAAATATGACAAGCTAAGATCAGAATGACTCCTTATTTGAAAATTGTATGTCACCAATTTGTAATGTTATGCGAAACTGGTGAAAATTTTAGAAATGTAGATATTTTTAATTAAGAAAAAAACTGATATTGCAGCCGGCGCGGTGGCTCACGCCTGTAATCCCAGCACTTTGGGAGGCCGAGGCGGGTGGATCACGAGGTCAAGAGACCGAGACCATCCTGGTCAACATGGTGAAACCCCGTCTCTACCAAAAATACAAAAATTAGCTGGGCATGGTGGCACGTGCCTGTAGTCCCAGCTACTCAGGAGTCTGGGGCAGGAGAATTGCTTGAACCCAGGAGGCGGAGGATGCGGTGAGCCGAGATCGCACCATTGCACTCCAGCCTGGGTAACAAGAGCGAAACTCCGTCTCAAAAAAAAAAAAAAAAAAAAAAACTGATATTGCATAGACAATATTCTTAGGATTTTCAAACAGGTTTAAAAATGGCTTCTTTGCTTAGAATGTCTACAAATATAGTTTATAGAGTAGATTCAAGACTTATGAAAATTTAATTAAATATGAATTGAAAGTTTTATAATATTATAGAGTTTCAAAACAAAAAATCCTCTAAGTTTATCTATCTTTAAGAAATATATTAATAGAGGGAGGCCGAGGTGGGTGGATCACGAGGTCAAGAGATCGAGACCATCCTGGTCAACATGGTGAAACCCCGTCTCTACCAAAAATACAAAAATTAGCTGGGCATGGTAGCACGTGCCTGTAGTCCCAGCTACTTGGGAGGCTGGGGCAGGAGAATTGCTTGAACCCAGGAGGCAGAGGTTGCGGTGAGCCGAGATCGCGCCATTGCACTCCAGCCTGGGTAACAAGAGCGAAACTCCGTCTCAAAAAAAAAAAAAAAAGAAATATATTAATAGAATATTATTTACATAGCTATATTTCCCCAAAATACATTCAGCCTAATTTTAAATTACTGCAGCAATGAGACCTCCTTTAAATACCCTGGGACACTGTCCATGGTCCAATTCTAAATACTGTCAGGAATTTTGTTACATACATGTGAATCCGCGGGACACTTTTATTCCTTGTGTCAGCAAATTGTTGTTCAGACAACTTGATTAAAAAAAAGTGCTTTGATATAGAATCAGATGATTGAATACTCAAGCTTCATTTTGCATATTTGTCAGTTATTACCACTCTGCATATTATGTACTTATTTCCGTGACTCATCTTCCTATATTATGATTTTACATAATTTGTAAATAGAGTTACTGTGAACTGTGTCATGATGACTGAAAATGGAAGGTGTGGAAGTTAAATGCAATCAAGCAAGACAGATTAATTTTAAAAACTTGCACTCTCAGATGGTTTTTAAAGATAATGAACTTTTTTTATTGTTTCTGTGATGTAACTACTAATTGTTATAATAACAGATTTGACATTCTTCAACAAATGATTTCAGGAAATTGTCAGTGTTATGGGAGACCAAATGTTTATTTGCATGTGCTTTGTGGACCACACCCACACATCTAAATATATACAGTATACACAAGCACACAAATATGTATATCTACATATTGTGTGTGTCTATATATCTGTATCTTTACCTATTTTCTATTTCAGCAATGATATAACCATAAAACAGATAAAGACAGTAAGCAGAGGAGAGATTAAAATTTAAGTTGAAACCATCTCCAAACAAAATAGTAACTAAAGTCATACAAATAGATTTATATTCCCCAGAAACTACTGTAGGATTGTGAGAGGAAAAAAAAGTGAGAACTTAGGAAAATTTATGGATGCAATGCTATTTAAAGAAAGAAAATTAAGAAGAATCTATAAGGAAATCAAAATAAATGGGCCAGAGAGGTAACAGGAGTATAAAGGAGAGGTATGATCAATACCAAACGGAAGGTTGCCTGGTGCTAGAAAGTATGTAGATTTCAAGCAAGTGTATCTGGGCTTGAAGCTTCATAGGCTGTATGGCATTACATGTACTTCTAAACATCTCTAATCCTCATTTTCACCTCTTGGAAAAAAAGAAAAAAAGGCATAGATAACGACATCACCAATTTGAATTGTGAACTAAATATAATAATATTTAAATTTTTGTGAAATTTAAAGCCATAAATTGATATAATTTGGTTGTATATCTTATTAGTCCTGTTATTATATTAATGTAAGAAATGTCAATTTGCCATGATCGAAGTAAAGAATAGGAGACTGTGAGAAACCAGAATAATGTTTGGCTAAATCTAGAAGAAAGGAGCTCTAGTTATGTAAAATTCTTTCACATGTACTATGTGTGATACATTATGCTTCCTGTAGAATGTTTCTAATTTTTCACTCCTTTGGAATTTAGTTCAAAAATAGAACCAAGTTAGATAGCTGCATATACAAAGAAAGAATGACCTAATTATGCTAAATCTTACTCTGAACATTTCACCAGTGTAGATTTTGTGGATAGCATCCTTAAAATTATTTTTAAATAGTCATAGTTTATTCACTAACTTTTTTTTCTTTTTGCTTTCCAAATATACAAGTTTGAGAATGACATTAATGTTAGTCAAAGAATCATTTCATCCTCTAGATCACTTTGTAAGTATGCTCGCTTTTATTCTGTCTTCCCATCATTATTATTTTGTCATTGTATGTCTATAAAAAAAAGTTAAACCATTTAGCTGGATCAGCTATGACCTTTAAGGTGAAATTAGGGAGTAGGGCGAAAAGTAAGTTCAACTAATACATTATTCACTTGTTTGATTAAAAAAAAAGTGAGATTTATTAATATTTCTGTTATGTGTACTGAGTTTTTCTTGTATATGATTACTTTAGAATAAAATTTCATGGTATTTATTTACATAAAATCTTGAAGGGTCAAGCTTTTTTGAGACCTTCTCAGTCATAGTCCAGAAGCACTTTGTTATCTACATTTTTCCATAATGTTAAATGTCAATATGTCTGTAGGCAGACAACCAATTCCCTCCCATCGTAATATTAAAAAAAGGAATGGAATTAAAAATGAACCCTCAGATTAGTGAATCAGAAAAGGAAGTGCCTGTTGTTCCTTTTAGTGATAAGGCACTTAAACATGGAGTCAGAAGGCCAAAGATTTGCTGCCACTGGGTTGTGTTATTGTATAGAGGGAAGAACGATAAGACAAATTATGCAAGTTAATAAGATAATGGTTTACATTCTAAATCTAGTTTTGTCATTAAAATAAACACTTACATGTAATATGAAGAGCTGGCAGGTGTTTTATGTGCTAAAAAAGTTGTCAAACTTAAGACGACTGTCTAGAGGTATCTGGCATTCACATCCTCCACAAAGAAGAACCAAAATAGTGAGTAGATAATAAGACTTAGTGTAACTTATCTAAGGGATAACAATGTAATTAAACAGAGAAGTGACAGGAAACACCTCAGCCAAGAAAGTGGAGGTAAGCAATGCAGACTGTTTGTCCTGGGTTGGCTGCGAACACGAGTAGTTCTCCAGTGTGTAAAAGGGGTAAGTGAGAGGTCCTGAGTGGTCCCCATCCCCACCACAGACTCCTGCAATCTTAGCCATGGGAAAGTCTCTGGATCCTCTCGAGCCCTGACACTAACTAGGGAACTGCCTGGAGACAACATAAAAGCATTACTCCGAAGAGAGAGCTCACACTAGGACTCACACTCTCCTAAAACATAAGGAGCTCAAGCAAGGCACCATTTTGAGAGCCCAGCCTAATAGAGACCTGGATGCATCCTGCCCTGGAGCACAACAGCTTGTGCATCTCCACATCTCTGGATATCTATTATGCACAGCTGCTGCCACTGTTGGCTCTACCACCAGGTCCAAAAGCACAAGCCATTGGCAGTGACGTGTTGTTCTTGGCAGCAAGGCCACAGTGCATTTGCACACCCTTTGATGCAGGCTGCCCCCTCCTGCGACGGCCACTGCTGTTTTCAACTGAGCACTGCATGGGGCCCTGGGCAGCTCTCAGCCTCTGCCCACCACAACCAGTGCCCATACATACCACCCAGGGGCCTGAGGACAGTCTGGCCCTGCCTGGCACTGTTCCACCAGCTCAGAAGAACACAATCCTAGGGCCATGGGATTACTTTGCCCTGTTCACCACTGTTGGCATCTAGGAATGCCTCCTGGGAACTTAGGAATGGGCCCACCCAGCCTGCTTCTATCCAGCACAGCTGGCCTCTACCTACACACACTACCTGCAGTCCTGGTGACTCGTCCATCTGACCCGTCACAGCCACCACCAACATCAGCACAAACCTCTTAGGAGCCAGAGGTTGTCCTACCACTACTATTGTCATTGCCCATAACATACCTACTGCCAGGGGCCTGAGAGTCCACCCACCCTCCTTACCCACCACTGCCACTACCAGCACCTAAGCAAGCCACCTGAAGGCCCAATAATCAGCCAGCCTGAACATTTGTGTCAGCATATGCCACCCTAAGAAACAAAGACAGACATGCTCAGCCACTGCTACTACTGGAGCCCAAGGTCTGGCCCATTTAGAGCTATCTTCCCAGCAAGACTTCACCACAGCCTCCACTAACAACCACACCCTAAGACACCGAAGACATCACAGATATGATTGACTTTGTTTACAGCCAAAACCAAAAATAAAAATAAAAAAATAAACAGATTACCCTAATATACTCAACCAAAATCAAAGCCAAAGTGCCTTACCCACTCAGCACCATAGATAAATCTTCAAGAAAAAGTCCTCTGCTATGAAAGCAAGTCCCAAAAATCAGAAGAAACAACTGTTACACCATATGTACAGATATCAATGTGGGAACATAAGAAACATGTTTAAAAGAAAAAAAAAAAAAGGAAATGTGACCCTTTCCAAAGGAACATAATAATTCTCCAGCAGCCAATTTCACTGAAACATAAATTTATAAAATTTCAATGCAAAAACAGACACAAAGACCAATGGAACAGGATAGAGAACCTAGAAATAAATTCACTTATTTACAGCCACTTGATTTTCAAAAACAGCACCAAGAATATACATTAGGAAAAGGATATCCTCTTTAATAAATTGCCCTGGGAAAGCAGAATATTCATATACAAAAGAAAGAAACTGGGCCATTATATCTTACCATATACAAAATCAATCCAAAAAGGATTAAAGACTAAATTCTAAGACTTCAGATTATAAACTACTAGTAGAAAACATAGGTAAAATGCTTCAGAATATTGGGCTAGGCAAAGATGTCAAAATTATGAGCAACACAAATAAAAACAGACAAATGTCACCAATCTAAACAAAAAAGCTTCTGCAGAGTGAAGAAAACAATCATCAAAGAAGACAGACAACTCATAAAATGAAAGAAAATATTTACAAATTATTCATTAAACACGGGATTAATATGAATGCAAAATATACAAGGAACTCAAGCAAGTCGAGTAAAACAAACAAACAAATAATTCCCTGAAAATATGAACAAAGAATACGGATAGACATTAATCAAAAGAAGACACACAAATGACTAACAGATATGTGAAAAATACTCAACATTACTAATCATCATGGAAATGCCAATTAAAACCACAATAAGATACTATCTTTCTCCAGTTAGAATGACTGTTATTAAAAAGACAAAAAACAAACAAACAAACAACAACAACAACAAAAAAAAACCTAGCAAGTCATAGTGGTTAATGTGTGTAATTCCAGCATTTTGGGAGACCAAGGTGGAGGGATTACCAGAGGTCAGGAGTTCGTGATCAGCCTGCCCAACATGGCGAAACCCCCTGTCTCTACTAAAAATACAAAAGTACAAAAATTAGTGGCAGGTGCCTCTAATCTCAGCTACTCAGGAGGTTGAGGCAGGAGAATTGTTAGAACCTGGGAGGCGGCAGTTGCTTTGAGCTTAGATTGTGCCACTGCACTCCAGCCTGGGCAACTGAGCAACACTCCCTCTCAAAAAAAAAAATCTATAAATGCTGATGATGTGGAGAAAAGTGAACTAATAGAACTCATACTCTTTAGTAATTTAAATTAGTACAGGCACTATGAAAAACAGTATGAAAATTTATCAGAAAACTAAAAATAGAACTACCATAGGATTCACCAATCACTCTACTGGGTATTTATCCAAAGTAAAGGAAGTCTGAACACCAAAGCGATATCTACACCTTCATGTTTACTTCGGCACTATTCACAATAGCAAACATAGGGAATCAACACAAGTGTCCATCACAGAATGCGCAAATAATACGATATCATGTCATCTGTAGAAACATAAATGGAACTATAGGCAATTATGTTAAATGAAATAAGCCAGACATAGAAACACAAATATCATATGTTCTCACTCATATGTGGGAGCTGAAAAGTTCATTTCATGGAGGCAGAGAGTGTAAGGATAGATACCAGAGGCTATTAAGGGCATGTATATAGGGTAGTGTGATGTGAAGAGCGTGATGTGAAGGTTAATTAATAGGTACAGATATACAGATAAAAAAATAAATTCTGAGGTTGAATAATAGAGTAGTGTGACTATAATTAACAACAGGTATTGTATATTTGAAAGCAGCGAGATGAGAGGATTTGAAATGATCTCAACACACTGAAATGATAAATACTGGAGGTGATGAATACCTTAAATACCCTGACTTCATCATTGCACATTCTATGCACATAACAAAATATCACATGTACCCTATAAATATGTACACATATTATGTATCAATAAAAAATGTTGTCAAGCTTAACTATCTCTACTGCTTGGATTCGCTATAACTACTCAATTTTTTTGTGTCTCATATTTTACCATCCACAGAGTAGCATACATTTCCAATTTAATTTAATTGTTTACTGATATATAGGTATCATTACTGGATTCTTTACATTAACTCATTTTTAGAATCATATTGAAAACAAAATCAGTAATAATAAATTTCAAGTTCACATTTTATTGCTCTACATATTGAAACTATAGAGGATCACAAATATTTATGCAAGCACTGAACGTATTGCCAACGAGACCTATTTAGGCTGCAAGCGTCTTTTATTTTGACCAGATGTGTCAAACAAATAGTATTTCTAAATCTCTTCAGATGTAGTGATCGGTTTCCAGTTTGCCAAAATCCCCAACATTCTCTTATGTCTACTGATTGTTCTTAAATGAATACATTCTTTTCTTACAGGCATTTAAGTTGAACAACCTTGACTTGGAGGCATAGTTATTGTACATACACAATCTGATTAAAGATATTATTCAAAGTGACAAAAAATGTTTATGTGTTTAGGGAAAATTAAATATGGCAGTATTTATTTAGAATATTGGAATAAGAAACTTTAAATACAGTTTCAAAATTGGTGTGTCTTTTGGAAAATTGGTAAGAGCTATAATAAAATTCCCAAAGATAATCTAGATTTTCCACAGATTATTAATGTTATTTATTTATTTTATATCTATGTAACAGAAGTGGTTATACATTCAAAGACAATATATAAAAGCACGAGTTTTATAATGCTTAAAAATGGGCACATTTTCAATGAATTTCTTTGGAAATAAAAACCAACTGCTGCCAAGCAAATTCTCACTTGTCAACTTGGTAAGGGGCTAGTATTTTTCCTTCAGAATAATTAATATACTAATGGAAACATAAAGATAAACTAATAATGCTAAATTTATTTATAGGCCATGGTTCTTTTCTTAGTTGCTTTAGGTAAACTAGGAGAAATAAAGAAAAAAATAAAAATAATGTAAGACAAAGTAAAAAAGTGACCAGTGAGCCAATTTTATTATACTCCTGGAGTTAGTCCCAATGGAATCTATTGAAGAAACAGAAAAAAATGCTTACAAAATTATTATGCTTAAGTGTTTGTAGATACAATCTTCTTGTACAATTAAAATTAATTTTGGATACAAGTATGATGTTCTTTTCTCTTTACTTACTTATTTGCCACTACAAGTAATATTGACCTGAAGTTTTGTTTACAAAAATAAGAATACGATGGACATAAAAATCATTATTTTTAGAAAGTCTGAAACAAAGCAAACATGTCTCCTAAGTCTTACATCAAACATATTAACAGTAGTATTGAAATGTTTTACTCTTCTATATAAGTGAGTGTGCATGTTTACCTTAACCAAGGACATTAGGAAATGGCTAATAATGAATATTTTGATTTAGAAGTACAAGCCTGAGAAGGGGAAGAACCAATATAGATACATATCTTCACTCCTGTATTAATTTGCCAGGTCTGCCATAACAAAGTAGCACAGACTAGATGGCTTACAAACCACAGAAATTTATTTTTTCACAATTCTGGGGGCTAAAATTCAAGATCAGTGGTGTGTTTGTTGCTTTCCTGGGCTCTCTTCTGTGCTTACAGATGGCCACCTTCTCACTGCGTCTTCACAAGGTCTTTCTTCTGTGAATGTCTGCATCGTAATCTCTTCTCTTTATAAGGACACAAATCATATTGAATTAGGTCTCACTCTCATAACCTCATATTAACTTAACTACCTATCTATCTATTTATTTATTTGAGACAGAGTCTTGCTCTGTTGCCCAAGCCACAGTGCAGTGGCACCATCTCGGTTCACTGCAATCTCACCTCCTGGGTTCAAGCAATTCTCAGCTTCCCAAGTAGCTGGGATTACAGGCGCATGCCACCATGCCCGGCTAATGTTTGTAATTTTAGTAAAGACGCGGTTTCACCATATTGGTTAGGCTGGTCTTGAACTCCTGACCGCGGGTGATCCACCTGCCTCAGCCTCCCGAAGTGCTGGGATTACAGGCATAAGCCATGGCGCCCCGCCTTAATTACCTCTTTAAAGACCTTATCTCTAAATGCCATCACATTCTGAGGAGCTGGATGTATGCTTTAATATATGATTTCTGAGAGGATGCAACTCAGCCCATAACAACCCCTTTTCCCAAATCATTAAATAAATACATACAAGAAAATGTAATAATTATTTTATTAAACTTAGCCCAAATCACATGTAAACAGCAGGGCACAACACTCTATACACTCATTACAGTACCTCAGTGCTTTGTAGGTGCTCTGTGTTTGTGTGTCCACACATGCACATACACAACAATCAGGCAAATCCTGACAAATTCACCACCTACCGTGACCTCTTAGAAAATATTTTCTGAAGAAAAAGAAAGGTATTACAAAGCTAAAATTTAACAGCATGTATCATAATCTGGTCTTAGAGCTTCATACCATTTTTAAGTGTCCTAATACATAAAATGTACTTTCCTTTCCTTCAGTTTTAACATATTTATTTTTCTTTAGATTATGTAAATCATATTATTGTCATAGCAAATAAAAAAACTCACTTTCCAAACATAATTGCATTTTCTTTTGTTTACATAGAAATAGGAAAAAACCCTGAAATTTATGTTCTTACTGAACCCCAATATGTTTTCAAATTAGAAATTATATGATGAAGACCTAACACTCAGCTCACTAGAATGTTTTCAAATTAATAAGTTTAATAATGCTATTAATTCCACATAGCAATTATATCATATTATTTCACAGAATAATTAATAATTAATATTTTCAGATAAGCTTGCTTTGTAAATTAGTAAAAAGGTCAATAAATTAAGATGTGAGCATAGTGAGTATATATGTGTGTGTGCACGTGTTCTCTAAGTACATATGTGTGCATGTTTATTGTATATGTGAATGTCTCTAAGTACATATGTGTGCATGTTTATTGTATATGTGAATGTCTCTAAGTACATATGTGTGCATGTTTATTGTATATGTGAATGTATATATAGATTTTGTTTTTACATATGCACACATCTGTGTAAGTATGGAGTTGTGTATAAATATGCTTACAAAATAAGTATGCTTAATTGTATATACAATCTTCTTGTTGCATTAAAATTAATTTTGGATACAAGTATGTTCTTTTCCATTTGTTCTCCTATTATATATATTATTGACATAAAGTTTTGCTTTCAAAAATAAGATTATGATAGACACTAAATCAGCATTTTTGTTATATATATATATAATGTATATATATATATACACACACATACATACCTATATATTTTTACAGGAAATATGTATTTTTTATATTTATACACACACACACACACACACACACACACACACACACATATATATATATATATATATATATATATATATATATATCTTACAGGAGATACATATATATGTCCTGTACAAAAGCAAGAAAGTAATTAGTTCCTTATTAAATATCAAATTCTAGGATATGTGAATAAAATTCAGTAAGGTTAAATGACACACCTATGTAAGCACTGTAAATTGTTGGATGAATTTTCAAGAAGAAAAGAAGATTGAACTTAGTAGAACTCTGTACATGATAAAAGTATTTGGTAAATGCTTGTTAAGTGCAAAGATCTTTGAGAGTTACTGTGATGCTGGTAGCTTGTTGCCCAGGAATCTACCCTCTCTAATTAGCTACACAAAGCCTGTTCTTTTCTTCCTCCTGGGGTCAGCCCTTTGGTTAGAAAGCAGAAAAGGCCACACAACAGGAAACAGCTTAAGCAGAATACAGACAAGAGGAAAAAGGAAGCCAAATAAACCAAACCAAGAACTTAATTTATCTTATGCTATGCAAGTCCCCTCCAGATTTTAAAGGGCAACCGCTCCCAGGCACACAGAATTAAGAGGAGAGGAATAACATTTGGGTGAGGCGAGGCAACTGGAAGAAGCCTTGAAATACGTTTCCTATTGTGGACTCTGGACTTCTTAGATTCAGGTAATATATTAAACAATAATGTCCATGTGACTATTATTTGATGGATTTGATGAAATTACTAAGCTGTCAGTCTAGCAATGAAGCTGAAGTATCTCTGGAAGAGGTGAGGGATGGAAATATCCTGAGACTTTCAAAATTACTTTTACCATGTTGTAATGTGAATCAGGGTGGTTTGCTTTAGCCTTGACTAAAAGCTTATCAGTAATCATCAGTCATTGTTTTAGTAAAACTGAAAGGTGATTTGCTGCTGTTATTCAGAATGTAAAAAATAATTATCTTTCAACAGTAGATGATACTGTGAGTAGATCGTCACAGGGAATGGGCAAGATATGGATCAGTTTAGGAGTTAGTGTCAGGGAATTAGAATGAGATACAAGAGCCAAATGTCAGCAGTAGCAAGTGTAAATACAGAGAATAAACACGCTGAAGATATGTAGAATAATCTGTGAAACTGGATGTACAAAGCCATACATTATGCTATAGAATCATATTGTCCTTACATACTTGAACACATGCAGAACTTTAATCCAATGTTAGATTTTTAAAGTGTATAATTTTAATTCAAATTAATTGCAGACTATCTTATTATTTATGTTTTTTAGATGACAATAGTCAAATGTATCACTATAACAGGCAGATGAAGATATAATCTTGGATAGATTATCTATTCATGTGTCTTTCACAGTAAAGAACAGTGGTTAGGAAAATAGCAGAATAAAGGAAGACCATGAAGAAGTTAAAGCAATAAAATAATGAGAGAAATAACCTGGGGTTGTCAAGTGACAGCAGAATGTGGGTTTTAGTCTCTGTTTTACAGCTACAATTCTAAAACGTTTTATTTTAGCTTGATATTATTATCAAAACAAAATTTATGTGTACTAGATTTTATTTTTTTTTTATTTTTATTTTTTTTTTTGAGACAGAGGGTTGCTCTGTCGCCAGGCTGGAGTGCAGTGGCGCGATCCCGGCTCACTGCAAGTTTCGTTTTCCAGTTTCAAGCAATTCTCCTGCCTCAGCCTCCCGACTAGCTGGGACTACAGACACGCACCACTGTGCCCGACTAATTTTTTGTACTTTTAGTGGAGATGGGGTTTCACCATGTTGGCCAGGACGGTCTGTACTAGACTATTTTATCACAGCTTTCCTTTTTCTGACTTCTCGATTTCATGCATTTTCGGTTGATTAGTTTTACCTTCTGTTAGGTTTTTGGTTTTCACTATTTTTAGAACTATCCATAAAAATAGATTTCTAGATAGGTCATTACTTTATTTCAGCACATCAAAAATGCAATAATCCTAATTCCTGCCCACCATTGTTGCTGCAGAAAAGTCAACAGTTTATTCTTCATATTTCAAAAATAAATTTATATTTTCTCCTCAGTTTTACCTTCTCCCTATGCAACTAGCTATTTTGTACTAAATTTTATCATAATGTGTGTAGGAATTAATCCATTTCTATTTATACTGCATTAGATGTGTTGGGCTTCTCAAAATTACAAATTAATATCTTTTATGAATTCTGGAAAATTGTGAGGCACAGTCTGTATATGGCATATGACTTGGTTCTTGACTGTGAATCTCCAATTTTTGTACATTTTGCTTTATCTTCTAGAACTGAACATTTCTCTAGAAGAGACAACCCACAGACTGGGAGAAAATATTTACAAACTATTCATCTTTCAAGGCATTAATAACCAGAATATATAAGGAGGTTGAACAACTCTATTGGAAATAAATGTAATAATCCAATTTTAAAAAGGGAAAACAATGTGAATAGACATTTCCCAAAAGAAGACATACAAACGGCAAACAGGTATACGAAAAGGTACTGCAAATCATTGTTCATGAGAGAAATACAAATCAAACCTGCAGTGAGATATTATCTTACCCAGTTAAAGTGGGTTTTATCCGGAAGACAGGCATTAATGAATGATAGCAAGGATTTGGAGTAAAAGGGAACCCTCAGACACTGTTGGTGGGAATGTAAATTAGTATGGCAAAACAACATCCCTATGTTGATATATTCATTCTATACTCTTTCTCTCTGTCTCTCTCTCTCGATAGATAGATAGATAAATAGATAGATAGATAGATAGATTGTGGTCTCCCTATATTGAGAACAGTTTGGAGGGTCTTCAAACCTAGAAATAAGGCTACCATGTGATCCAGCAATTCCACTACTAGGTGTATACCCAAAAGAAAGAAAATCAGTATATCAAAGGGATATCTGCACTCCCATGTTTGTGAAGCTTTATTCACAATAATCAAGATGTAGAATCAATCTAAGCATCCATCAACAGATGAATAGATAATGAGGTACTTATACACAATGGAATACCATTCAGCCATAAAATAATGAGATCCTGTCATTTACAACAACATGAATGGAACTGAATGTCATTGCATTTAGTGAAATAAGTCAGGCATAGAAAAATGAACTTCTCATTCTCACTCATTTGTGTGAGCTAAATATTTAAATAACTGGACACAAGGAGATAGAAAATAGATGATGGTTGCCAGAGGCCAAGAAGGGTAATAGGGTAGGGGACAAGTAGAAATGATTAATGGATACAAAAATATAGTTAACTAGAATGAATTAGATTTAGTATTTGATAGTTCAACAAGGTGAATACAGTCAATAAGTTACTATACATTTAAAAATAAATAAAAGACTATAATTGGAATGTTTATAACACAAACAAATGATAAATGCTTGAGATGATGGATACCTATTTACTCTAATATGATTATTAGGCATTGTTTATCCTTTAAATATGTACACCTACTAAATATCCATAAAATGTTTAAAAATAAAAAAATAAATATGGCCATTTTTATTTTTATTTATTTATTTTTTATTTTAGATTTTATTTTAATCTTCTGTGTGTTTTTTTGTGTGTTTGTTTTTTGTTTTTGTGAATCCTTTTCCTTCACTACATATTCAAACTGACATTTATAAAAATTAAACATCAAGAAACATTCTTTCATTTTTGTTCTTATTCATGGTGCTTTGTTTTCTTGATTGTTTAATTATTAATTGTATGTTGGTAATGCACTTAGTAGAACAAAATTTTTATAACCAATTTTGGCACTAAGCTAAAAATGATCTCTTTCAGATGGTTGGTAGATTCTGTTAGACACATGTAGGAGCTACCAGCTGGGCCCACCCTCATCCAACTTTACGGCCATCACAACTCACATTTAAAAAAAATGAATTCTTAATAGATCATAGATCTAAATATAAAATTTTAAGTTATAAAATTTATAGAAAGAAAGGCAAATAAATATCTTTGACCTTGGATTTGGTGCTAAGCTTTTAGATATAACATCAAAAGTATAGCCCCTTAAAAAAATGAGAAATTGCACATATTAAACGTTTTCTTAAGTAATGTGCAAACTATGAATGGAAAAAATAGTTACAACATTTCTGATGAAGGACTTGTTTCCTGAATACATAAAGAATATTTAAAAGTCCAGTTCAAAAATGGACAAATGATATGTACTTCAGCAAAAATGATAGATGGATGACAAATATGCACAAAAAAAACAATTCTCGACATCCTTTGTAATTGAGGGGATATAAATGTAAATAACAATGACTTATTATTGCACACCATTACAATAAATAAAATCTAAAATAGGCTGACAATGTGAAATGTAGACAAGAAGAGACAACAATAAGAACTATTACTCACTACTAGTGGGCATGAAAAATTGTAGTCACTCTGGAAGGCTGTTTGGCATCTCACCAGATAAGTCTATAATCGTGATCCTGGGTATTTAATCAAGTTACCTAGAAAGTGGTTTTTACAAAAACAAAACAAAACAAAACAAAATAACTATGTGCATGTTTGAAAATGCTTTATTTATTCATAACCACAAAAACCTGGAGATAACGTCTGAATACTTTGGTTAGTATGCATACATGCATTTCCTGACTCTCTCTGTTGAGAGATGAATCGGTAATGTTCCAATAGAAAAAATAGCCTTTCACCCATATCTTGGTTTCTAAATGCCATTCTCAAAGAAAATCAGGAATCCTTAGAGAAATGGCTAATTCTAGGGCTAGAGCAAGGAAAATACAACATGAATCCAGAGCCTCATGTAGTACCAGAAAGTAATAGGCTCCAAAAACAAAAAGATGAATTATATGCCCTTAGTCACAAACAGTGAGTATTCTGACACCATATATTTTAGGCTTCTTTTGGCTATTGAAAGTTTTTAAAGTTGGTACCCAATTGTCAAACTAAAAAGGAAAAAAAAAGCAACTAAGTAATGTAGTATTTAGGTTATAACCCATATTATGAGATGAATATGTGTGAGTCCCTACTGATATAAATGAATTATTAAACAGATAAGTGAGAAGAAACAAATCTTCCTGATGAAATAATTCCAAATCATTTATGTAGATAATCTCCATTAAAAGAATGGATCTTAATTCCCCTTCCCCTCTAGAGTGCTGGCTGGACTTAGTGACTTGATTCCAAAGAGTGTTTAAAAAGGGAAAATATAGCAAACACTTCCTGATTCTGGTTTTCAGAGTTAATGCCATTAGTCACAAGTCAAGGTAATAGCACCCACCTGCTGGTATTGTGTGATAATAAGGACATGGTGTATCTATAGCATGATTTCCACGAACTATAACTCCAGTCTGAACAAAGAAAATATTAGACAGACTCATATCAAGGAACATGGTATGAAATATCTCACTACTATGCTTCACAACTGTCATGGTCACCAAAAATAAGGAAAGTTGGAACAATTGTCACAGCCAAAAAAAAAAAAAAAAAAAGAAAAGAAAAAACCCGAAGTATACATTGCAATTACAAGTAGTGTGGTATTTTCGATGGGACTGGAACAGAAAATAATACATTAATGATAGAACTAGTAAAATTTGAATCAAGCCTGGAGTTTAACTGGGGATGGTGGCTCCTGCCTGCAATTCCAGCACTTTGGGAGTTTGAGGTGGGCGAATCATGAGGTCAGGAGTTCAAGAATAGCTTGGCCAACATGGTAAAAACCTGTCTCAACTAAAAATACAAAAACTAGCTGGGTGTGCTGGCACACGCCTGTAATACCAGCTGCTTGGGAGGCTGAGGCAGGAAAATTGCTTGCACCGGGATCACAGAGGAGGAAATTGCAGTAAGCCGAGATCACGCCACTGCACTCCAGCCTGGGCTACAGAGGGAGAATCCATCTCAAAATGATAATAATAATGCTAATTTTATTATTAAGTTTTGTTTTTATTGGAAAACAAATTTAGTTTTTTTAGAAAAATGCAATGGGGAATTTAGGTGAGAGGTATATAGGAAATCTACACACAAGCTTTGCAATTTCATTACATCTAAAATGTTCCAAGATAAAAAAATATTTTAAAAGTTTCTGCATACTCATTCTGCCATTTGAACCCCTAATTTCCTTTCTATATAGCAATACATTTGGTGGTGTCACTGTTGGAAGAAAATTTAACATAGGCCTATTTTCACTTAATAAAACATATTTTAAAGTGTATGCTGGTACCTTCACATGCAAATGAAACATATCCTAAGTGGATAAAAGAAAATGGAAAATAAACAAAATTAAATTAAAAAGGCAATTTCCAGTTCTCCGTAACTAATTATCTCAATATCTTAGATTCTGTAGCCTTGAATCAGAAAACACATGTATAGGAAACACAGATGAAATCAATTTAGCATTAATAAATTCAATATATTGTACAGCCTGATTAAGTTATACATACTGTACATCAAAGATTTTCAAACTGTAAGTGTAAAGCAATTTCAATTAAATGTAGAAACTTGATTTTTGAGGAAAGGAAAAATAGTAAAGTCTTAACATTAGAAATATCCTTAGCAATATTTGAAATACCATATGTCTGTAAAAAAAATTAAAAAAATAATATCATTAACAATACTTTATTTTGTTTTATTTTTTCTTTATAATAAACTTGAATAGACATTTATTTCATTAGGCTGTAATTTATCAATAGTCCTTTATATGCTATTCATTGTTATAGCGAATGAGTAAATTATCTATATCCAGTATTATTCCAATACTTGACAAAATACATCTTAGTCTATAATTTTTTTTTTTTTTTTTTTTTGGTTGTTGTTTTATTTTAGGTTCAAGGGTAAATGTGCAGGTTTGTTATATATGTAATTTGTAAGTCACAGAGGTTTTTGTACAGATTATTTCATCACTCAGGTAATAGGCAAAGTACCTGAAAGACAGTTTTTGATCCTCATCATGTTCCACCTACACCCTCAGGTAGGCCCCAGTGTCTATTGTTTCCTTCTCTGCATCCATATGTACTCAAAGTTTAGCTCCCACTTGTAAGTAAGAACATGTGGTATTTCATTTTCTGTTCCTGCATTAGTTCACTTAGGATAATGCCCTCCATTTCCCTCTATGTTGCTGCAAAGGACATGTTCTCTTTATTTTTTATGGCTGTGTAGTATTCCATGATATACATGTACCATATTTCTTTTATTCAGTCTACCATTGATGGAAATTTAGGTTGGTTCCATTTTTCCACTATTGTGAATAATGCAGTGATGAACATACACAGGCATGGATCTTTATGGCAGAACTATTTATATTCTTTTAAATATATACGCAGTAAAGGGATTGCAGGTTTGAATGGCAATTCTGTTTGGAGTTCTTTGAGAAATCACCAAACTGCTTTTCATAATGGTGGAAATAATTTACAGTCCTACTGGCGGTGTATAAATATTCATTTTTCTCTGCAACTTCACCATCCTGTTGTTTTTTGCATGTCCGTAATTTGAATCGACCTTTAGAACTTCTGAATTAGACAAAATTTTTCTTTTTTCAGTAAGACTAAATCCAGGGAGGCTTTTGGCTTCCAGTGCCTCCCAGAAAGATGCTGAATTAAACAAAACAAATAAGAGAAATCATTAAGATTAGAAGGAAAATGATAGATGCAAACTTCAGGGGATGCAAGTGTAGGGTGATGCACATCACTGGTGAGACACAGACAGCAAATACGCAGCTGACAAAGGTGACAAGGGGAATCAGGCAGCACTAGGTGCTAGGAAATATCCCTCTGAAACTCAGACACTTTACCTAACTCTGTGTAGGGCTTCTAACCTCCAGTCCTGTGGGAATATAAAGGAACATGTGCATCCCGTAATTCCAGGGGCTCAGAAGGCTAAGTATGTTGCAAAGAAAAGGGGGACAACAAAGGAAAGGAAAGAGACAAGAAAAGACGCCGCTCATGAATGCAAAAACTTAGGAAGCAACAAATCCTGAACTGTCTGTCAGATAGCATTTTATACATAAAACAATTCCAAAATTTCAGAACGTGTTTTTCTGTATCATAAACTTTTCTTAATTGACAATTACTCCAACGTACAGCAAGGCATATAAAGAAAGCTGTGGACCAAAATTTGGGGTAAAGTAGACTTTATCAAAGTTTGACTTTTAAAAAAATCTGTTCTGCTGGGCACGGTGGCTCATGCCTGTAATCCCAGAACTTTGGGAGGCCAAGACAGGCAGATCACTTGAAGTCAGGAATTTGAGATCAGCCTGGCCAACATGGCAAAACCTCGTCTCTACTAAAAATACAAAAATTAACCGGGCATAGTTGCTTGTGCCTGTAGTTCCAGCTACTTGGGAGTCTGAGGCAGGAGAATTGCTTGAACCCAGCAGGTTCAGGCTGTAGTGAGATGGGACCACATCACTGCACTCTATCCTGAGTGACAGAGTGAGACTCTGTCCAAAAAAAAAAAAAAAGACTTTCCCACTTTTTTCCCCGTCAGTTTCAAGTTAGTCTCTAATGTTTACATTTAGCCAAACTGGCTGAACTGTGCAAGAAAACAAAATCTCCAAGTAATCTTTAATTAGTAATATTATAAACAGTGAATCTTATCTCAACACCAGTAGCTTAATAATAGCAGATTCCAAGCAGGCAGAAAAGAAAAGAGAGAAATAAATAGAGAGATTTAGAAGACTCTATTTAATTTTATAGTTGCAGGACAAAAATAACCACCAGAATGCCAACAGGCTGAAACTTCTGACAAGTAAATGAGTCTCTGGGTTTCCAAGCAGGCCAAATGGATCAGGATTCATGCCCATTTTAAAGTGGGGTGTAAAAGCATCTGAACCCTCCAATGGTTAAGATATAACAAGACCAAATCTTGCAAGTCTTCAGGTTTCTCATGCTATCCTGCCACATGACGAAAAAAAGCAAGTGAAAAGGCAATAATCAGAAAGGGAGCATTGAAAGTGAATGAAGTAAACCTCTGTGCTAGCCATAAGGACCACAGTAAGGCTTCAGTGAAGCAAAGGCACCCAGCTGGGAAATGACAAGAACTATAGCTTTTCCATATCCGGTAAAGTAGACAGAGTGGTTTAGCCCAAAGCATATACTGGAAATCATCTTCCAATGCTGCTTCAATTTTTATTAAACACCAGGGACAGGACTCTACCCTTGTTGGGCCAGGACTCTAATCTGAATCTCTTACCCCAGGGACTGTAATACTATGGCCTGGAACTCTAACCCAAATCTTAGGCAGGTGTCCCTGTAATATACCCAGGGGACTCTAATCCCATGGGACCATGACTCTATCCCAAATATTATACCTGTTGGGACTCTTACCCTGTTGGGCCAGAACTCTAACCCAAATTTCTCATTCCAGCAACTCCACTGGGGCTTGGAAATATTAACCTTGATAGGATGCTAGGATGGACCCCACTTACCAGTGAATTGGTGCTGTGCAGATTGGATTTCCCTGGCATAGGGTCTCATTCTAAGGTACCTTTGTTGTGGTCACCAGAAGATCAGAAAAGCTATCTGATCCAGACCCCAAAAGAGGGTCCTTGGATCTCACATAGGAAAGAACTCAAGGTGAGTCACAGAGTACAGTGAGAAGAGATAGTTTATTGAAAGCTACTTCATTACAGAGTATGGCACCCTCAGAAAAAAATGGAGCTATGTGTCATCTTTGCTTTAAGTTTTTCTTATATAGGGGTCTTGTCTATGTAAAGACTAAACTAAGATGTGCCTACATGCAGGTGGGCTGACAGCATGACAAAATGTATTATTCTACTTATTTAAAGAAAGCTATCCTTGACATTTTAATGTATAAGTACATGAAAGCATAACTATAATTATCTTGAATGCATATATTGTTATGGGTATTGGGACATCTGGACTTTCTGTTGTAGGAGTGTGTCCTTGTAGGTATTACCAAATTCCTTTCTTAGCTGCAAACATCTTACGACCAGAGGTCATGACTGGCAAGGAATGTGCCTTGCTAGTTTTAAGATAGAGTCAATTTCAAATTGGTGTCACTCTGGCGGTCCTAGGGTTCTGCTTCCCTAACAAATGTATTCCTTATGTCCCTGGTGAAAGGAGTGTCCTCTAGGCCACACAGGAAAACAGAATAACCAAACAGAATAACCTAACAAGGTTTTCTTTTGTTTTGTTTTTTAATAATAAATACTCCTTTCTGATCATTTCTCTGATCCTTTTTGATATTCTGTTTAAAACATTGCCAAAATAATTCTGGCATTTCTCCCTCATTTACTGTAGATCATCATTATTTCCACATTTCAAGGAACCATCCAGCAGAGTATTCAGCTAGGTCCTCATACCCTTGCTGAGATGACAGAACTTAACTCTTGGAGAAATATCCCATAAAATAAAACTCTCCATAACTCAGCATTGAATTATGCTTCTCTATTCTCTGCACTTTTCTCTTCCTCCTGTACAACACATTTATGTTCTAAATATCCACAGTCACTCCTGTGCTCCTGGTTCCTACAGAAACATAATAGTCATATGTAAAACTCATTTTTTTTTTTTTTTTTTTTGAGACGAAGTCTTGTTCCATCACCAGGCTGGAGTGCAGTGGCGCAATCTCGGCTCACTGCAACCTCCGCCTCCTGGGTTCAAGCGATTCTTTCGCCTCAGCCTCCGGAGTAGCTGGGACCACAGGCACGTGCCACCATGCCCGGCTACTTTTTGTATTTTTAGTAGAGACGGGGTTTCACCATGTTGGCCAGGATAGTCTCGATCTCTTGGCCTCGTGATCCACCCGCCTCGGCCTCCCAAAGTGCTGGGATTACAGGCGTGAGCCACCGCGCCCAGCCCGTAGAACTCATTTTTTAAATGAAGATTTTAACTTATAGCAGAGATATTTCTTTCCATTCAGATTTTATTTAACCCTGCTAGTTACTGGTCTAGAAACAAAAGAGCGAGTGAGTGAAGATTATAATGTGAATGAACATTAGGTAGCTAACAATACTCCTCTGTTGAAAATTATGGGTACTTCCCAGATGGCTCTACCCGAAGAGGTAGGGGCCTTCTTGCTTTTAGCAAATAAATTTTAGGCAAATCTGTGGACCCATGGTTCTCATTACCACCAACCAAATTTCCCCACCCCAAGTCTTAGAGTCTCATTCTTTCCCTATGAGGCTCCTGAATTTAGAGCAAGAGCATTGATAGGGCTGTGAAGTTGATCTCGATGATAACATTTGGAGCTTGAACCTGCTTTGAGGACAAGCTGTGCTACATCTATTTTATAGGATGCTTTTGCATGGTTTCTAGGCAATGGAGGGCGGCTTCTGTCTACAGGTTTAGTCCTTCTGGTTTTTGTAGTGTCTTGAATTGCTAGTTGATTACCCTGAGCCATAATATTTATAAATTCCATTTCCCTCAGATCTTTTATATTCTAGAAAAATAATAAGCCAATATTTTCCCTTCTTCTTATATGGAATTGCAGTCTATCCAGTGAAATTCGAGAAACTAACAACGTCTTGGTTTACCAAGGATTATTTTAAGACTGCTAACCAGGAATGGAATTATTAGTGCTATCTGATGAAATTCCTGATTCTCATGTCAATAATCTGCTTTGTAAAATCACTTACAGTGGTAATGTTCTAACTTGAATTTATTAAAAGCGGACTGTCCATCAAGGGTTACATTGCAAATGGTTTATTTTGAAGTTTATTGCAAGTAGTACCAGGAGAAAGTGGGGAGTGAGAGAGAAAATGGTAGAAAACTAATATTAGTAGTTTTATTATAGGGTTCTCATGGCTCATAACAGAGCTCCTGCCTTTCTAGACTTTCTGAAATACTGTATTAAAATAACATGTCCCATAGAAACCTGGTAAAGAGAGAGTATTTATTAACCATGCCCCATCTCACAGTGATTGAGGGTTAATTCCAGGGACCATCTTTCTGGTACCTTAACTGTCATTAAGAACAAGTTCCTCAGAAAGCAGCTGAATGTTTAATAAGGCAGGTTTGCAGCTGGGCATAGAGACCCATGTGTGTAATACTAGCACTTTGCAGGGCGAAGCCAGAGGATCCCTTAAGTTCAGAAATTCAAGACCAGCCTGGGCAACATAGTGAGACCCTATTTCTACAAAAAGGTTTTTAAAAAGATTGGCATGGTAGTGCCCACGTGTAGTTTCAGCTACTTTAGAAGCTGAGACAGGAGGATTACTTGAGACTAGGAATTGGAGGCTGCAGTGAACTATGATTGCATCATTGCATTCTGTCTAAAAATATAAAAAAAAATAAGTCATGTTTGAGCATTATTTAGTCTACTACTTGACATTTATCTTTCATTAATAATATTTTTTGTTATTAAACTTACCTTTAAAGATCAGACATTAATAATGATAAGAGTTTCTTTTTTTTTTTATTTCCAACTTTTATCTTAAGTTCAGGGATACATGGGCAGGGTGTTCAGGGTTGTTACATAGTCACTGAATGTGTGCCATGGTGATTTGCTGCAAAGACCATCCCATCACCCAAGTATTAAGCTCGGCTATTCTTCCATGATCAGTGTTTCAATAAAAGTGCATGTATACACCACCTTACTTTCTAACTACATTCCATTTCACAGCAGCAGACAAGTAGTTCCTTGGTGATCATTTGTATTACAAAGAACGTTATCAGTGACTATTTTGGAATTGGAGTTAATCTCTCAATTTCAGACATTGAAAAGGTACTTGCTATAATAAGAACTTTTAAAATTTAGCGTAGGTTTCACAAAGCAAAAAAAGTACAGTGTCTTTGAACCTTAAACAAATGCCCTTTGTTTAACATCTTGTCTAAGGTTGTTTTGTCTCTGGGTATTATGACCCATCGAGAAGCAGATTTTCTATTCTTTTTATTTATACAGATTTTTCAGAAAAGCATTTTATTTTACAGTTGGTTTAAGTTAACCTTCTTCTTTTTAAAGCTAGAGACCACACACTTCAAACCTAATCTTTTTTGACCCTCAGTTTTTTTTCTCAGAAGAGTCAAAAAAGAGTCACATCCTCCAATGTGAAAGCCAGCATTTCTAACCCATCTTTTAACAACTGTGAATTGTGTGTTCCTCTGTGTGTGTTTACCTTTTATTCAGGTGGTAAAGAGGGAAGGAGGGTTAATGTGAAGATTTAATAAGTGAAGCTAACACAGAAAAAATAAGTAATATAAAATAAGTTAATATTTGAAGAGACTCCAGAAAGCTCCAACCTCTTTTTTTTATGAGTGAAGAGACGAGAAAAAAATGTTTAAGAGCATATGACAAAAATGTGTTTGTCATGTAGATTTTAGTTTTTAATATGTGTTCATTATGATTACTTTATAATGTTTAAATATAAACCTCACAAATTGAAATAATTTTATAGATAGGAAGTTTAGAATAATATTAATAAAATGGAACAATATATCTATATTTAGCCAGATAATTCTGAAATCGATATTTATTATATTGTATCAGTTTATAATTTTGAGGGGAAAATTACCAGTTCAGTTTTAAGATTTTACATATGCATGCTAATTTGGGAAAAAAAGCATATTTAGAGAAACAAATTTTGTGGGAAAATAAAAATATGAATGAGCTGAATTACTAATGAAACATTTCTGTTTTGTTCTATTCCTGTCCTTTGAAATGTTTTTGATAGTATGCCTGTTCTTCTAATGTTCAATATTCATAATGTCTGCAAAGTAAAATATGAAAAATAAATGAAAAAGAATGTATCTTTTACGTGTGTGTGTGTTCTCTTGTATTATAAAGAGGCGAATCAAAAGCAAGATGAAAAGGTATTATAATGCTGAGTGGCAGAAAGTGGCACAAGAGTTCTCTCAAGTGTGTAATACAGCCTACAATGAGACCAAATGCATTAGGATGTATTTATATTGACAAAGGATTCATTCTTCCTAGTGTTAAGAAGACGAATTCTGCCATGACCCACATAACAAATTACTGTTTTCTGACCTCCTTGAAACAAGAATGTGGTAAAGTATATCCAGTGGAGCTGATGTAGTAGAGACACTTTCACCACAACAACAGGTCTGCAGGGCGCAATGACAGCCCCCCTTATTTCCTATGCCACTAAAACACTCGATAAAGAGTCTTATCACCTTGATGCCAGAGCTCCTTTATTAAGAGACAGAAAAAGGAAATGCTGTGTTACCACAGTGGCATGTTATTTGCTGAAGAGTTAAGATTACTAAATGAAAGAAAGAATTCATACAACCTGGGAGGAATTCTTTTGTTATGATGCAGTACATCCAGCCAGCAGCTTGAATTAAAGAGGGGATTTTTTTCTCATTATTTCACATTCTGTCATCCTTCCTACCTTGGAGAGCTCAGCCAACAGTTTCTAAAAGTCCTTCCCTCTTCAATCCTCTCACTTGCACTGAACGAGTACATTTCATTCAAAGCACACACTATATACATTTTTAATGATAACAAATATAATTTATTTTATAATGTATTGCTGTTTCTTATGGATAATATTTGCCTTAAAACAGCAGATTTTTCTTGCAATTCTCTTATCTTCCATGGATCTATTTCCTATTAACATTCTCATGGAATTATTAAATGAGCATTTTTATGTGATTGATTATCCCGGAGCAGAGATGTTAAAAATGATTTTCAAACATACCTAGACTTGAAACAATTTAGTTGTAAAGATACATGTAAAATATACTATCATTTTAAAAATGTTATTCAAAGTAAGTAAACTTCATCCTGAGACATTGTATAGTAATTTTTCCAAGATAAAAATGTAAGAACTTTTAGTGCTTAGTAAGTACTTCTTGTCACTATCACCGAGCAAGCAGTTCTATATTCACTTAAAATAACTAAAGTAATATTTGGTCATTTTTCTAATAGCCAATAAAGTACTGAATCTTACACACCACCAGACAGCTTAAAAACTAAGCCCATTAATTGTTGCTCTTAATATTCCATTTAATACTTTACTGCTGAATGCAGTCAGGAGAAATGCAGTGGTTTGTAATTTTTATTTTGACACATACTTTCTGGATTTAATTCTTACCAAATCGATTTTGCAAGAAAGTTGTTTAAGGCGTCTTTGTTCACAATGCCTTAAATTAATAACAATGTTGGGGAAAAAGTGCAGCATTCATGAGGACTGTTCAAGGCAAAAACTCTGATATCTGATAACTTTTTCCCACCATGAAAACACTTTTAATGAAAGGGTTGAAAGTATCACACTTTGTTTTTACTAGTAATATTTCAAAGGGCAAGAGATTTAAAATAGTCGTATTTTTATAAATAAATTATTTTTTAAAAATTGCATTTATGGCCAGGTGCAGTGACTCACGCCTGTAATCCCAGCACTTTGGGGGGCCGAGGTGGGCAGACCACAAGGTCAGGAGTTCAAGACCAGACTGGCCTACATGGTGTAACCCCGTCTCTACTAAAAAAAATACAAACATTAGCTGGGCATGGTGGCTCATGCCTGTAATCTCAGCTACTTGGGAGGCTGAGGTAGGAAAATTGCTTGAACTGGGACCTGGGAGGCTGAGGTTGCAGTGAGCCAAGGTCACGCCACTGAACTCCAACCTGGGCTATAGAGTGAGACTCCATCTTAAAAAAAAAAAAAAAAATTCATTTCTATTTAGATTTGGGAGTTACATATATGTATTTATATATTTGGGGGATTTATATATATATATATATTTGGAATATGTGGAATTATGTGTAATACATGTGTGCGGACACACACACATGCACACACACACACATAATATATGTAATATCCTAAAGACAAATCCATCCCATCAACCAAAGAATTTGTTGTGCATTGTAGGCAGTCAAAACATAATATTGAATGTGAACAAAGCAAAAAAATAATTTGGAGATGGATAGCGACCTCAATCACCCTAGAGAAACATACCTACTAGAAAAGAATTTTGTTCTCCAAAAATTCATATGTTAATGACCAAACTCCAATGGGATCATATTAGGAGATAACTTTTAAAGCAGTAGTTAAGATTAAAGAGGATGAAGGACCTCTTCAACGAGAACTACAAACCACTGCTCAAGGAAATAAGAGAGGACGCAAACAGATAGAAAAACATTCCATGACCATGTTTAGGAAGAAATCAGTATGCTGGAGGCATCATGCTACCTGACTGAAACTATATTACAAGGCTACAGTAATCAACACACCATGGTACTGGTACCAAAACAAAGATATAGACCAATGAAACAGAACAGAGGCCTCAGAAGTAACGCCACACATCTACAAGCATCTGATATTTGACAAACCTGACAAAAACAAACAATAGGGAAAGGATTCCATGTTTAATAAATGATGTTGGGAAAACTGGTTATTCGTGTGCAGAAAGCTAAAACAGGACACATTTCTTACACCTCATACAAAAATTAACTCCAGATGGACTAAAGATTTAAATGGAAGACCTAACACCATAAAAACCCTGGAAGAAAACCAAGGCAACACCACTCAAGACATAGGCATAGGCAAGAACTTCGTGACTAAAACACCAAAAGTGATGGCGACAAAAGCCAAAATAGACAAATGGGATCTAATTAAACTTAAGAGCTTCTGCACAGCAAAAGAAATTATTATTAGTGTGAACCAGCAACCAACAGAATGGGAAAAAAAAATGCAATCTACTCATCTGGCAAAAGGCTAATATCAAGAATCTACAAAGAATCGAAACAAATTCACAGGAAAAAAACCACCTCAGCAAAAAGTGGATGAAGGACATGAACAGACACTTTTCAAAAGAAGACATTTATGCAGCCAACAAACATATAAAAAGTGCTCATCACTGGTCATTAGAGAAATGGAAATCAAAACCACATTGAGATACCATCTCATACCAGTTAGAAGGGTGATCATTAAAAAATCTGAAGACAACAGATGCTGGAGAGGATGTGGAAAAATAGGAACACTTTTACATTGTTGGTTGGAGTCTAAATTAGTTCAACCATTGTGGAAGACTGTGTGGTGATTCCTCAGGGATCTACAAATAGAAATTACATTTGACCCAGCAGTCCCATTACTGGGTATATAAATTGCTCTATTATAAAGACACATGTACATGTATGTTCATTGTGGCACTCTTTACAATAGCAAGACTTGGAACCAACTCGAATGCCCATCAATGATAGAGTAGATAAAGAAAATGTGGCACATATACACCACGGAATACTATGCAACCATAAAAATGATGAGTTCATGTACTTTGCAGGGACATGAAAGAAGCTGGAAACCATTGTTCTTAGCAAACAGGCACAAGAACAGAAAACCAAGCACTGCATGTTCTCACTCATAAGTGGGTGTTGAACAGTGAGAACACATGGACACAGGGAGGGCAACATCACATACCAGGGCCTGTTGGGAGATGGGAGAGCTAGGGGACCGTTAGTGGAGGATGGGGGGGATTGGAGAGGGATAACATTAGGAGAAATACCTAATGTAGTTGATGGGGGGATAGATGCAGCAAACCGTCATGGCATGTGTATACCTATGTAACAATCTTGTATGATCTGAACACATACCCCAGAACTTAAAGTATAATAAAAAAAGAGCTAGATAAGGTTGAATGAAGTCATAAGGGTGGTGCTCTCGTCCAAAATATGTGTTTCCTTAGAAGAAAAGCGGGGAACACAAGAAATGTGCATGAGAGACCATGTGAGGACATAATGAAAAGGCAGCCATTTGCAAATGAAGGGTAGAAGCCTCAGGAGAAACCAACTCTGCTGGCACCTTGATCTTACACTTCCAGCCTCCACAACTGTGAAAAAATTAATTTCTATTTTTTATGCCAGAGAGTCTGTGGTTTTTGTTACAGCAGCCTCAGCAAACTAATACCAAGCCAATCTTACCAAAATGGATGCATTTCAAAACACATTTTATTCAAATTATCTTGATTGTGCTATTTAGAACTTTTTGTAGCTCTTGTATAGCAATATGCAAGACATACTTACCTTACATAATTTTCAGGGTATTTTAATCATGCATGTGTTGGGTTAGAAAATAATAAAATGCATTGACATTTGGTAAAATGTTAGAAAAAATGCTTCTGTCACATTGTGTCTCTGAAAACAGATGCTATTACTTGCTATTTTCTTGACTTAGCCTTTTATTTTAAAAAAGTATATATATGAATAGCACTTGCCTATCCATCCACAACCTTCCTACTTGATTTTATTCATTCCCCTTAAACTAAGTGAATCGGGAAAGAACTGAGTCATAATACTTCAAGCTTCACCAGAAAATTGTACCTTCTTGTTTCTGTAAGTGTTTTGGGTAGGAACAGGAATCTAAGGAGTTCTGACCAATACTGCACACATTAAAATTTGCTGACATTTCTTAAGAAAGGTTTATTAAAATAGCAAAGAAGGGAAACATCATGAAGAAAGGTCATTCTTTTCCCTGACACTTGCTGTGTTTGGATAAGAACATAAATAATGAAACTACGGCAGCCATTTATGAATATGAGTGGACAAACCTGAGTTTGAAAGCCCACATGGTACTATAAGACAGAGAAAATAGGGAAGAACTTGGCCCTAGATGGCATCAGTGAGTTGCTGAAATGACCAGCTATGGTGCTTCCTGAGTTCTGGATTCTACAGAACATATATATATATATATATATATATATATATATATACACACACACACACACACACACACACACACACACACACACGTATATGTACATATACATATATTTACACTGGCAACCAACATAATGGGAAAAAAATTTTGCAATCTACCCATCTGACAATGGGCTAATATCTAGTCATGTGCAGAAGAAACTGGACACACAACTGGAATCCAGAAGTAAGGAATCCAGAAGTAAGGAATAAATATGTCATATATATGTATAAACACATACACACACACACACACACATACATGTACAATCCTGAATTTTAAGGGATTTTTACTTATTTTCTCTATCATTTACACCCAACATAGCCTATACTAATAGCTCAATATATTCAAATATACTGTTCAAAAGACCAGGCTGTTTTTTTTTTTGTACATTAACTTAATTAACCCAAATGCCTAGGAAGCATAAAATATTTTAATCTCCATTTTACAAGTAAAAGATATTAAAACTAAGATTTTGAAAATTAAGAAATATGACAAGGCAAGAACACAGTGTTAACTCAAGTGGCTCTGAAGATGGAGTGCCATATGTAAGTTTCTTTTATTAAATGCATTTTCTGTTTCCTTCATTAATTGTATATTGCCAGATAAGGCATAAGCTTGGTTTCCATATTATTCACCTAGTGATTAGAAATAATTATGTAATTACTTTTTTTCAATTTGACATTTTATTGATAATTTACTACATGTAAATTTTGCGGGCTATAAATAAAACCTGCCCTCACACTATGGGGTATTTTAAACTGAAATGAATGGACAAAATATAAAAGTATATAAATTAATATTGAAATTTTCCAGTTACATCCAAAATATTACATGTGCCCAGAGTGGGGGAAATTATCTCCAACTTTGATTGGTAAAGAAATTAGGTAGTGGTGGAAATCTTGATGCCAGTATTAAAGAAATGTTAACATTTTCAAAATGTAAAGTAGAGTATCACCTATCAGGCAAAATGGAGTAACAAGGGTCAGATTTACCTTTTCAGCAGAAACAACTAAAATAATAGGAGAAATATATGCTATTCAAAATATCAAATATCAAGTAATAAAGACAGGTATCCCTGAAATACAGAAAACGATTGAAGTGAGCTTAAGAAATACCCTCAACTTACTGACTGGAGAAATTTTCTAGGATGCAGAGCAAGGAATCAAAGCCAGGAAAAGCCAATAAATCTCCCTAGGATGATGGGATGGAACTTCATAGAAATCAGGATAGGTAAAGTAAACAGGATACAGTAGAAGAAAGAGGTTCAGAGATAAAGAACGTTAGATATTCCCATATATATTATGAGTACTCCTTAAGTATTTAGATGACTACAAATTAGTACATGTATTTAAGGAAACTCTCTAAGGCAGGGAAAAGAGCAAACTAAAATAACTATGGACGACTGTCCTCCAAACTCACAATTGATGCCAGGGATAGTGCTTGGTCCCAACAGCTAGAATGAAAATCTTCATAATTCAGGTAGCATTAGTTAGAGCACTAAAATAGGCCTTGCCTTAGTAGTGTGGAAATTTAGTTTTTCCCTTTTTTCTTTTTTTTTTTTTTTAAAAAAAGATAATTTCTTTTTTTTAAAGGAAGGTCTGTATCTCATTGAGAAATTGTAAATCAAGACTTAAAAATATTTAGCTGCCCATTAGCTTGCCTAAGTCTTATAAAAATATCTCAGGAGTATTTAAAGAAATGCAAAAATATCTGTATACATTAAAATTGGAATGGCTGGTATCCAGTAAAAAATTACCAGAGCTACAAAAATGCAGGAAAACAAAATCTATAATGAGGCTAAAAAAGAATGAATCCAAAGCAATGAACAATAATACATGTGACAAAATTAGTAGACAGAAACATTAAAAGAGGTGCCATAACTTTAATCCACATAGTCACAAAGCTACAGATGGAACATGTTAAGTAGATATATGGGTTATATGAATACCTTCATGTTGTGCATTGTATGTGATTAACATATTATTGTTGAATAAGAAATACTAGAAAATGTGAATACATACAAAGATTTTCCAGTTCTGCGTTGTTTCTCATATTACTGTGTATCTTTTGAATGATGGCCTAATTACCCTTTCTTATGGACTATCTTTTCAAGGATGCTGGCATGTGAACAGACTTTGGTGACAAAGCTAATGTTTTTTTACTGAAGCAAATAGAATATTTTCCATTCCAAAAGATTCAAATTCTCTAACTTTATGTAATGCAACTCCCTGTGTGTATAGGTGCCATCTTGCCTTCTTCATGACACTCTTAGGGAACTGGGCTTGAAGAATCAGTAAAAATCCTAATACATTATCCATTACTCTATTTGTCTGTTCTCACATTACTGTAAGGAAATACTTGGAACTGGGTAATTTATTTAACAAAATGAGATTTAACTGATTTTGATTTTGCAGGCTCTGCAGGAAGCATTCTGCTGGTACCTGCTTGGCTTCTGGGGAGGTCCCAGGAAACTTACAATCATGATCGAAAGTGGAGGGGGAGCAGGCAGGTCACATGGTCATGGCAGGAGAAAGAGAGTGAGTAGGGGAAGGTGCACCATACTTTTGAAGTGGAACTCACTATCAAAAGGACGGTAGAAATAGAATGATGCTCCATCATTCATGAGAAATCTGCCCCCATGATCCAATCATCTCCCACCAGACCCATCTCCAATACTGGGGATCACATTTCAAAATGAGATTTGACCAGAGACACACATCTAAACTATATCAGTTACTACTTTTGTGACTAGTAAGATTTTTTGATCCCTGACCCAGGAGTCTGGTTTTCTACCAGCATAATTAAACTGTGACAAGTTAAATTGGCAGCATGTAAGTGAGATAAAATCTCACACTCTTAGCAGTTTTTGACAGTTATATAAAAGTGTATGATACTGAAAGAAACATAAGTTTCTGAAAAGTAAAAATAGGCACTTCAGGGAGTAACTAATGTTATTTGATACGGTTTGCCTCTGTGTCCCCATCCAAATCTCATGTTGAGTTGCAATCCCCAGTGTGGGGGGAAGTATCTGATGGGAAGTGATTGGATCATGGAGGCCAGTTCCCCCCATGCTATTCTCATGATAGTGAATGAGTTCTCATGAGATCTGGTTGTTTAAAAATGTGTAGCACTTCTCCAGTCATTCTCTTTCCCTCCTGCTGCTATGTGAAGATATTCTTGCTTCCCTTTCACCTTTCTGAATGACTGTAAGTTTCTAAAGCCTTCCAAGAAATGCTTCCTGGACAGCCTGCAGAACTGTGAGTCAATTAAACCTCTTTTCTTTATAAACCATTAAGTCTCAGGTAGCTCTTTATAGCAGTATGAGAACAGACTAACACAGAAAATTGGTACTAGGAGTGAGGCATTGCTGTAAAGATATCTGAAAATATAGGAGTAACTTTGGAACTGGCTAATGCACAGAGGTTGAAAGAGTTTGGAGGGATCAGAAGAAGACAGAAAGATGAGAGAACATTTAGAACTTCCTAGAGACTTGTTGAGTGGTTGTGACCAAAATGCTGATAGTAACATGGGCAGAGAAGTCCAGGCTGAGGTGCTCAAAGGGAAGGAGGAACTTATTGGGAACTGGAGTAAAGATCACTCTTGCTATGCTGTAGCAAAGGGACTGGCAGCACTGTGCTCCTGAATTAAGAATCTGTGAAACTTTGAACTGGAGAGTGATGATTTAATGTATCTGTTCAAATAAATTGATAAGCAGCAAGGCATTCAAGATGTGTTTATGCAAAAAGCCTATGTTAATTTGCATAAACAAAGAAATGACCTAAAACTAGAACTTTTACTTAAAATGAAAGCAGGGCTTAAATGTTTGGAAAATTTGCAACCCAAGTATGTGGTAGAAGAAGAAAGCAAAGTATTTTCTGAGGACAAATTCAAAGCTGTAGAAATTTGCATATGTAAAAAAAGCCAAATGTTAAACTCAGGATAGTGGGGAAAATGTCTACAGGGTATTTCAGAGACATTCCTGGCAGCCCCTTCCATCACAGGCCTAGAGGCCTAGAAGGAGAATAGGGTCTCCTCTGTCATGCCCAGGACCCTATGGTTCTTTGCAACCCTGGGACATGGTTTCCTGTGTCCCAGCCACTCCAGATTCAGCCATGGCTAAAAGGGGCCAAGGTACAGCTTGGACAGTGATTTTGGAGGGTGCAAGCCCCAAGCCTTGGTAGCACCCATATGGTGTTGAACTTCTGGATGTGCAGAAGGCAAGGGTCAAGGTTTGGGAGCCTCTGCCTGGATTTCAGAGGATGTATCAAAACACCCAAATGTCCAGATAGAAGTCTGCTGCAAGGGTGAAGCCCTCATGAAGAACCTCTACTAGTGCAGTGTGGAGGGGAAATGTGGGGTTGTTATCCCACACAGGTTCCCCACTGGAGAACTGCCTAGTGAAGCTATGAGAAGGTCACTGTCCTCCAGACCCCAGAATGGTAGATCTGTCAACAGCTTGCACTATGTGCCTGGAAAAGCCGCAGACACTCAATTCCAGTCCATGAAAGCAACTGTCAGGGCTGTACTCTGCATATCGACAAGAGCAGAGCTGCCCAAGGCTTTTGGAGTCCACCCCTTGCATCACTGTGGCCTGGTTGTGAGACATGGAGTCAAAGGAGATTGTTTTGGAACATTAAGATTTAATGACTGCCCTGCTGGGACAGGCTTGTAGCCCCTTTTTTTTGGCCAATTTGTCCTTTTGGAATATCAGCATTTACCCAGTGCCTATACCCCTATTATATCTTGAAAGTAACTAACTTGTTTTTTATTTTACAGGCTTATAGACAAAGGAGACTTGCCTTGTCTCAGATGAGCCTTTGGACTTGGACTTTTGAGTTAATGCTGGAATGAGTTAAGAATTTGGGGGAATCTTGGGAAAAATAATTGTGATTTTGAATATGAAAAGGACATAAGACTTGTGAGGGGCCACTGTGGAATAATATGTTTTACCTCTTTGTTCCCACCCAAATCTCATGTAGAATTTTAATTCCCAATATTGGTGGAGGGGACTGGTAGGAGGTGATTGAATCATGGGGGCAGATTTTCCCTTTGCTATTCTTGTGATAGTGAATGAGTTCTTACATAAGACTTGTGAGGGGCTACGGTTAAATAATACATTTTGCCTATGTGTCCCCACCCAGATCTTATGTAGAATTGTAATTCCCAATATTGGTGGAAGGATCTGGTAGGAGGTGATTGGATCATGGGGGCAGATTTCCCCCTTGTTGTTCTTGTGACAGTGAATGAGTTCTTATGAGATTTGAGTTTTTAAAAGTGTGTAACACTTCCTTCTTTGCTCTCTCTTTCTCGTCACCGTGTGAAAACATGCTTACTTCACCTTTGCAGATGATTTTAAGTTTCCTAAGGATTCTCAGCCATGCTTCCTATACACTGTGGAACTGTGTGTCAATTAAAATTCTCCTTTTCATAAGTTAGCCAGTCTCAGTTATGTCTTTATAGCACTGTAAGAATGAGCTAATACATTATTTTAGAGAAATCATGGAAATTAATAGTAAACTTGTCTGATTGTATAATTAGCATACTCTATTTCTTATAAAGGAGAAAATGAGGAGGTGGTTGCAAGCTGCTTCTTGGAAACAAAACATTCAAAGACCTGACCTTCCCAATGTGTGATAACCTTATACAGCAACTAATACTAAAAGTTATCCTGAGTGTGCAAAACTTTTCTTTTTCTTTCAGCCAACAGTTGCCTAGATCCAAATCCACACTAAGTAGAAATTGAGGAAATTTGTGTTCTCTATGGGCAAAAACCAAGCAATTTATTAAAACCTTGGCTGGTTCACTTGTGAAATGAGGAAGAATAGTCGACCCTTTCTATAGTCTATTATGCTGCCATATATTCATAAGCTTGGGGAAATCAAACAGTCCTACATTTTCTTGCATTAAATAGTGGCTCTTATAATACCACTTATGGGAAACTTTCCTCAATATAGATACACTTCTATGGAAAACCATAGATGAGATATTTACCGGCATTGTGACTCTTATGGCCCTAAATTGGATTAATAGCTGATGACTGTGAACCAGTGGAAAATGAGAAAATTGCCAAAAATAATCTAGAGACATTCTTGTATTTATTCCTACTTCCCTCAAATGTTAACCTCATTTTGTGTGAAAACCAACTACCAAATGAAAAAATAATGTCTGAGAATATGAAAATTTGATGCACGCCATGAAATGATATAGTCTCCTTGAACTTCAAGCATAGAAATCACGAGAAAAGTTTCATGAAGTTACATTATAATCAAATTTCTTAAAAACAGTGACAACGAGAAAATCTTGGCAATGTTGGGGCTCAGAAAATGATGCCCTATATAAACTGTTTTTGGCATGTTGAGTGCTTAGGTTTAAGGAAAAACAAGGTCTTTCTGATCTTTGCCTACCACCCTGACTCTCACACTTCTTTCTTTCCTAAAGCATAAGAAGGGACTTTCTCTGAAGTTTCTTTATCTAACTAAGGGAAATTCTTCAGAAGGAATTTGTCATGAGTCCCCTTCCCACAATCTCATTAAACTGGGAAGACTGATTTACAGAATAGGAGGCTAAAGGTTGACACATAGTATTCTTATGATGACTGCTACCTGAAATATCTCATCATCATAACAAGACAACATTTATTCATCATGAATTTCCCTCTCTGACCCTCTCATTGCTTGTGACACCATCCTCTCCCAAGAAGCCCTAAACCCCTAATCTCTCTGCAGCTTAAAATGTTATTTAAAGTTTAACCATCTGGCCCTTTATTTAATCTTATACCGTGCAGGACTTCTCTGTATTTGTATTTATTAAATTAGTATGCCTTTTCTCCTGTTAGTCTTTCTAAAGCCAAGTTTATTCGAGAAACTCAATCTCATATTACCACGCCTTCGGAGAGTGGAAGGAAAATTTTTTTCATTCCCACAGCAGTTATAAGACAAAAAAAATAGATATATCCTAAGAAACAAAATTAGGATAACAGCAGATTACTCATTGAACAGAATGCAAACTGGAAGACACTAGAAAAATATATTTAAAGTACTAAAGTTAAAATCAGAAACAAAACTTTTTGATGCAGAATGCACAGATATGTTACAATAACAACTACGAAATCGTGACTTTTTAGACATATAGAGATTTTCTGATTTATTATGATTTGATTCAAATCAAAATAAATATTTAAGAAACTTTTACATTCAGAATAAATATTATATTTAATATATCTTGTGGAAACCTGGATCAGTACAAAAGAATGAACAGCATCAGAAAGTTTAACACATTGAAAATATAAAGTTGTAAAATTCTCTTGAAAGAAAAAAGTTGCTTAATAAAAGATAATAATGCCTTGTGAGACTTAGAACATATATAAAGGATACATATGTGAGGAAAGTAGAAAAATGACTGGGAGGGTAGCAATAGAAGTTTTACTTTTCTTAAGCCTTATATATACCAGTATATGTGAATTGATGCTAGACTGAGATAAAGTAATGATTCTATAAATGTTAAAGTATACACCAAAATAACACAAAAGAAGTGCAGTGCATATACAGAGTAGATACACTGGACAAAGGGATGATTCATATCCTGAGTTGGACAGGTGGGACAGCATGAGATCTTATCACATGACTCAGAATGGCATAAAATTTGAAATATGAGTTGTTTATTTCTGAAATTTTCCATATAATATTCTAGGACCACAGTTGACCAGGGGTAACTGAAAGTGTGGAAAGTAAAAGCACAGATAAGGGGTGACTCCTGCATATACATACAATTGGAATATTATTCAATTGTATAATAAAAAGAGTGAGATCTAGCCAGGTGTGGTGGTTCACACCTGTAATCCCAGCACTTTGGGAGGCCAAGGTGAGAGGATCAGGGGAGGATCACAAGGTCAGGAGATGGAGACCATCCTGGCAAACATGGTGAAGCCCTGTCTCTACTAAAAATACAAAAAAAAAAAATTAACTGGGCGTGGTGGCACACACCTTTAGTGACAGCTACTCAGGAGGCCAAGGCAGGAGAATGGCTTGAGCCCAGGAGGCAGAGGTAGCAGTGAGCCAAGATCGCATCACTACACTCCAGCCTGGAGACACAGTGAGACTGCGACTCAAAAAAAAAAAAAAAAGAGGGAGACCCTATCTCTTATAACACAAGGATGAAACTGGAACCTGGAGGACATTATGTTAAGTAAAATAATCTAGAACATCAGGACATCAGGACAAACACTACATGATATCACTTATGTGGAAACTAAATTAGTCAAACTCATGGAAGTAGAGGGAAGAATAGTGGTGTCAGAGGATAGGGAGAGGAGAAAATGGGAAGGTTTTAGGAAATGGGAATGCTTTAGTTATGCAAGATGAATAAGTCCTAGAGATTTCCTGTGCAGAGCAGTGCCAACAGTTAACAATACTGTATTACATACTTAAAAATTTTCTGAGAGAGTAACTCTTACATTGTGTTCTTATAAAAAATAATAGGCCAGGCCCAGTAGCTCAGGCCTGTAATCCTAGCACTTTGGGGACCATGGCAGGCAGATCACAAGGTCAAGAGATTGAGACAATCTTGGCCAATATGGTAAAACTCCATCTCTACTAAAAGTACAAAAATTAGCTGGGTGTGGTGGCGTGCACGTATAATCCCAGCTACTTGGGAAGCTGAGGCAGGAGAATCACTTGTTTAGCAAAATCTTGAAAGAACTGAGGGAATTAATATCCCTATTTGTACAAAGATGATTTCAGGCAGAGAGAGCAGCCAGCGTGAAGACTCTGTGGTGACAGTGTGTTTGGTGTGATGAACAAAACAAAACAATGTGGCTGGGACAAGGTGAGTCATAAAAGAATTCAGAATGATAATGGGGAAGGAATGCTGAAACCTGGTCCAATAGAATCCGAAATAACTGGCATTTGAATAAAATCATTTTTTTTCTCCTTTGAAAATAGACCGAAGGACAGAAAAGATAGAATTAGATGAGACCTATTAGGGAGGTATTAAAATTACTCAACTCAGTAATGACAGCTTGACCCATATTGGAAACACTGCTGGCAGTGGGAAGTGGATTGACTCTGAATGTATTGTAAAGATGCAGCCAGTAATATTTCTCAATGTGCTGTGCTTGGATTATAAGGAAAATAGCAGTTGTTAATGGCTTCAAGGCATTTAATCTAATCAACAAAAGTATGGAAGTATTATTGACTGAAATAGGGATGACTGCTTATGGAGCAAGTTTGGAGGGGAATTAAAAGTTTGATTTTGGATATATTGGACTTGGGATATCTATGATTCATCCAGAGATTTCAAGTAGACAGTTAAATGTGAATATGGTGTTCAGGAAAACAAATGTAAACTGGAAAGATATAGTTGGAAGACACTGATTTATAAGTGATATCAAAGATGAGAAAACGATGAAATGAGCATAGTCAGAGAGGAGGGGAGACTCCAAGACTAAGAAGTGAGAGAGAAGAGGAAAGATTAAAAAGTAATTACATGTGTATTTAACCTAAAAATGATATGGAAAAGATAGCAAGAATACAAGACAAAGTTCAAAGTGTGTAGGACCATCAGATTGCAAGGTGATTAATGTGTGAAACTAATGCAGCCAAGTTACTAGAACAGAGTAGTCACAAACAAGAAAAAGTTTCGGTCAGAAAGTAGGATATGTAAAATTAAAAAAACATATTCATCACTTTGTAATTTCTAAATTATAAGGAAAACATTGCTTTTCAAATTAAGTGGAAATAGTATAAGACATAAAATCTTCTGAGTATGACTTACATTCTTATTTTTGCCTTAAAATAGTGAGAAAGTAGATTGATGGCAAGATGCTCTAATATAATAAAAATACATTCTATATTGGCTATGTAATTTATGTACTTGTCAAATGTTATTCCAAGGGTGAAGTAGCCTATTTGAAGTTGCAAATTCACATCTGATGGATGACTTCCTACAACGGCATTATTATGTTTTGAAAAATTGAGGTAACAATACTTCATGAAAATGAACAAAATAATACATTCATTTTCTTTGAATTTTTTATTCTTTAGCATAAGAGATTGCTCAAATTCTGCTCTAATAAAATCTAGCAAAATGAACCAAAAGATAGAATGAATTAAAAATAGACATAGTATTACAATTTTGAATGTCAATTAAAAAGAAGATTCACATTACAGTTTATATATATGATATATATACAAAACATATAACATTATATGTTCAGACAGATAATGTGAAAAGATCTTTTATATATAATATGTATTATAAAAATCATATGTTCTATAATAGAAATAATATTTTAGGTGAGATTTTATCAAATATGATATTTATTATAGAATATATTTATCTATGATATTTATTTATAATATAACCTTTATTATTATTATTAATATTATTGTTTAAAATAGGGTCTCACTCTGTAGCCCATAACAGCATTCAGTGCCATGATTATATGTCACCATAACCTTGAATTCCTGAGCTCAAGTGATTTTCTGGCCTCAACCTCAGATCTATCCAGGACTACAAGCACGTATCATTCATCTGATCTTCCTGCCTTGGCCTCCCAAAGTACTCGAATTAAAGGCATGAACCGCTATGCCTAGCTAAATGCAGTATTTATAATACACAAATAAAATATCAAGATCTATATATATAAGGAAATCTATTCAAAAGTAACAATACATGTGAAAATGGTCAGATACTATTTTCCTGTATTTAGAAAAAAAATACAACCAATAGCCACAATGTATAATGTGATACTATGTATAGTTTTACCCATATATTTGCAAAAAATGTAGATGACATAAAATATTTCTATAAAAATAAATTTTAGAAGTAAGACAGCATAAAAAGTAAAAAGAAAAAGAAGAAACAAAATAAATCGAAAGCATAATCTTCAAAATAATGTAGCATTCTATGGTTTAATGATCCCAAATCAATAGCCTTCACTGAAGAATATAAAAACAAAAAACCTCTGAACTGTTCATCATAAAGCTATTAGTATCCTGAGAGTAAAACTGGAAAAGAATAGTGAAAAAATAAATAGAACAATACTATTTATTAACATAATTTTAAAATTGCAAATCTATATATATGTAAACAAAATGTTCTAGACTAATATCAATCTATATTATTCCTATACACTCTCCTTAAAATGTGATTTTGAGCTCTTGTGTTCGAAATGTGGCATGTCTTCTCCCATCTCTTGAATCTGAAGTATCCTTGTGACTTACTTTGACTAACAACATGGTGGAAATAATGTGCTATTTCTGAATCCAGGTCTTAAAAGACCTTGGACACTTCTACTCTCACTCTCTCTTGAATCTTTTTTTTTTTTTTTTTTTTTTTTTTTTTTTACTATGAGCAAAAACATAGACTAGCTTTCTAGAGGGTGAGAGATAATATGAAGTAGAGCTAAATCAGCCTGGTTGAATGAGCCAAAACTCGCACATTTGAGAAGGCTCATCTGACATGCAACATGATTCACATCTGACATGACCCATAAATGAACACAGATGCATGAATAAACTAAACTGAGCTCAACTTACATAGAAAAGAATGATCAGAGTAACCAATAGACTCATGGACGGTAAACATGAATTCTAACAATAGTTAATTTTTATTTTGTTGTTGCTGTTTCATTATGATGAAATATACATAACATAAACTTAACCATTTTAATCATTTAAGAGTACAATTCAGTGCCATTAAGTAAACTAATATTGTCGCGTAACAGTAGTTACCATTCATCAGAAGATTTTTATCATCTGAAACTGAATCTTTGTAGTTATTCAACAATATCTCCTCAATATTCCCTTCTGACAGCCTTTGGACTATGCCATTCTCTGTCCAATAATTTGACAATTTTAGATACCTCATGTAAGTTGAGTTATGTGCTATTTGTCCTTATGTTTCTGACTTATTTTACTTAGCATAATGTGTTTAAGATTTATTCATGCAGTCGCATGTATACAAATTTTATTCCTTTGAAGACTGAATGATATTCCCTTCTAGGTATGCACCTTATTTTGGTTATCTATTCATTGGTTGATGAGCAATTAGTTTCCACCATTTGGTTATTGTAAATAATGATGCTATGAACATTGATATACCAATATATGTTTGAGATTTTGCTTTCAATTATTTTGAAAATATACTGAAAAATGAAATTTATGGATTATATGGTGATTCCATGTTTATATTTTTGAGAAATCACAGTATCATTTTCCACAGCATTTACATTTTCACTGGCAATACGCAAGCATTCCAATTTTTCTACTTCCTAACCAACCTTTGTTATTTTTTGTTTATTGATTGATTGAGAGAAAACATTGTTATTGATGTTTTGAAATTTATTGGAATTTGGTAATCTACTGTAATCATATTAATGTAGATGATATCCATATCCTGGAGAATGTTCCATGTGTACTTGGAAATATATGTATATTTTTCTCTTGTTGGGTGAAGTGTTCTGTATATATCTGTTAGGTCCAATCACTTTATAGTATTGTTCACATCCTCTATTTCCGTACTGATTTTCTATCTTTTGTATCTTATTTTTCTATTCGCCATAGAAAGTGGAGTATTGATGTTTCAAACTATTATGGTAGGATCTTTTTTTTTACTTCAATTACATCAAACTTTGCTTCACATATTTTACAGCTTTGACATTAGGTACATATGTGTTTTATAACGATAAATCTTCTTAATGAATATTTCAACCATTCCCATTTAGTGCAGCAAGATCAGTAAGATGATATTAAAGTGCCTCTCTTAAATTTTGTGGCAGGAATATACTAGTCAATGTAAGGAGACACACGAAAATGACAAAAACAAAAAAGGAATAAAAATTGAGAACCAAAAAAAAATGCTGTCATTTACAGACAATAAGAAGACTAATATAATTATTTGCCAAAGTAGTTTGATACCAGTAATATAAAGTGCTTCAAGGATAAGAGTGATTGGGATCCAATTGTTGGTGGAGGTCAGCTCTTCCTTTATGGTAGGAATAGAGAGACTAAGATGAGTACAGAAGCTAGATCATTTGAAACAAGAAGTTACGCAACTTTCTTTTTGAATGCTTCTATTTTTCCTTATGAAGTTGTATGCTTTGAGTAACAGTGAGAATATAAAGAACTGAAAGTTGAAAAAAAAATTAAGAGCATTTGAAAAATTACCATACAGCCTGAAAAAAATATCAAAATTGTAGGACAATTTAAATGTAACTCTTCTGATTTTACAGCAGATAATATCAACATTTTATGTGAACATTTAGATCAACACTATGTCACTTGTATACAGCCAAAGACTGGATGCTTAAAATCATTAAGACTGAAACTTTTGCTGGTAGAATTTGAGAAAAAGACAGAAAGAAGATGAATACACTTTTGTGTATAGATCAACGTATTACCGTAATGATAGACAAGAAAAACTAAAACAGGCTTGAGAAAAATGAAGGCAAAGAAGTAGATTTTGAATTGGAAACAGTGAAAACGTCAATAAATCAGAGTATCTCTCGAGATCAAATAGTAGCTATGCTATGTTACATCGCAAAAGTTAGAAGAAGGAAACCTTTAATTAGTGATGTTCTTATCAAACAATTACATGGTCTAGAGTGTAATTATGGGTTTGGGTCACTGAAGTCTATGACTATTAAACCTTAGCCATGTTCTACTTAAACATAGGAAAATGGCACAAGAATACTCCTTCTCACAAATTGATAAGACGTTGTATTAGATGTCCTCGGAAAGCACTATAATAAATATGTATAAAATTAAAAAGTTACGTAGAGAACTACATAACTTTGTATTTGTCTCGATAGCAACTATGAGCATTTTATTATTTTTTAAAAAATAATTATAGAGTCAGCCCAAGGGTTGAATATATGACTAATATATATTTAAAAATGAAGATCATTTGGCTCAGACAGGACTGTATTTTGTTCTGTTTACTGCCCAGAAAATAGAAGCCTGTGTTTCCATTTCCACATTTCATGTGCATTAGGTGCTTTTTATCTGAAAGCCAAAATATATCCCTTATTTAGTATTGAAAAGATTATTTATTTGTCATATTCAAAAAGTTTTAAAAGTAAATTAATAGAAGTAACATTTCAGGTATCTTTATTTTAGGAGAGTAGCTAAAATACATGGTGTGAAGAAAGTATTTTAAATAATTACGTTGTTACTATTTATTAATGTACTTCTTATTTATTAATGTACTTCATTTCCATTAATTAATATGTCTTATGATTTATGGGTCTACTCATAAAGGGCCTGATATTAATCATGATTAGCTGTTAGATTAATGACTGATTCAAATGTGTAATATAGACAGTTCTGTAAGTAGATAATGATGATTACTGACTACACAAACATTTGTAAAATGAGTGAATTTCAAGGTAAAATTTTGAAATGATAAGAATTTTTATAGAATGTTCTGTTAAATTATAACAAACTTATATTGAAATATTACTCTTTCCATTTCTATCTGTATTATTAAATCCAATTTACCACAAAGGAACCATCTGCTTCAAAAATCAAAATAATGTAAGTAATAAGCTTCTTTTTGTGTTCAGTTTCTATCCAGCTGTATCACATTATGAAAACATTTTTATAAAGAGTATGATGACTACATTATGAGTTAGTCTACCTAAACCTATGAAATAAGACACATTTACTGAAAATAAGAGGGCATAACATTTCTTGTCAAGATTTTGCTTGAAAAATTTGCTCAAAATTTAAGAAAATAAATTTCAGAAGCGAAAATAAAAGCAAGCTTGATGTATTCCAGCAAGAATCAACATAACTATATTCCTAGGCCTTTCATTAATTCCAGGGGCCAGTTGAGGTTTTATTCACTACTATCAGTTGTTCACCAAAAATTCATAGCATGCACTCTATTCTGGATAGTAAAAGAAAGACATTTTTTCCACTGGGGAGTCTCTGATTGAGAAAAGTTTTATCAGTACTTTAACTTTCATTTACAAATGGTATGACATTACAATAGCTGACTAAGTTGATATTATCGTTGCAGGTTGGGTCCTCCCTGTACAGATGGACTTAATTAATAACATGATAAGGAGAGGGGAGGGAAAGGAAGAGGGACAGTGAGAGGAAACGAGATGAGATTCAGATTTCCTGAGACCAAATTTGGTCTTCTAAATAAGTGATATTGGGCAATGTTTATGATCAATCCATGTCATAGTAGCCTTGCCTATAATAGACAATAATAATAGTGCCTGAAGACGTATTGAACTAATGTACATCAGTGCTTAGGAGATTGCCAGAAGTATTTAACTGCTAGATCAATGATAACTTTTAATTAGTAGATGTAGCTGTGTTAGTAGATGTAGTATTAAGAGTAGTATTCTCCCCAGTAGAGGCACCTGCCTGGGAAGACACATGGAAGGAAAGGCAAAGGTGACCAAACAGTGTCACCTCCTTTGTAGTTGTACCTGGTGCTGGAGCTGTGACTCATGGAGCATCCCTATAACAACAAAGCAAACAAACAAAAAAAGTAGCATTCTCCAACTTCTGTACCTACAAACAGTTTAACAAATAGACTAGCTGGTTGTATCTATTCTGAGGACTCTAGTTTCTGCAAGTGAAATACAAACTCTGGGAAGGTGTTATTGTTTTCCACTTTTGTTGCAGGTTTAAGCAAAGATCTCCAAGTAACTTCATTAAAGTGAATATATTTGCAAATTGTTACCATTAATAAAGAAAAAAATGTCATTTGTTATTTGCTCCTGAATTCTATTCTCTACCAGTAAGAAAGTAGAGAATTAGATGATGAGAGATATTAATTTCCTGTAATGGTGTACTGATTTTATGGCAAGCCTCCCATTATTTTTCTTTTACATTTCTTAAATAACTTTATATTTCCCACATTTTCTTTTTCAGAATAATGTGAGCATTGGCTTGAACATACCCCTGCACCTAGAACCCAAACCAAAAAACATATATAATATTATCAGCACTGTAGATATTATCCTTATTCTCCCTTTCAGTCACTATATCCTGCACCCAAGATTGAACTCTCTCATGACTTCTAATATCTTAAACATATTTTGCCTATTTTGTAGCTTTATGTCAATGGATATATGTATATGCAATTTTGCATAAAAGTTCTTATGGTTGCATGTAGTTATATGTCATTTCTTTTTATTACCAGATTGATACGGTTTGGCTGTGTTTGCACCCAAATTTTAACTTGGATTGTAATAATTCCCATGTGTCAAGGGAGGGGGCTAGGTGGAGATAATTGAATCATGGAGGTGGTTCTTCTATACTGTTCTTGTGGTAGTGAGTAAGTCTCATGAGATCTGTAGGGTTCTCATAAATGGGAGTTCCCAGGTACAAGTTCTCTTGTCTGCCGCCATGTAAGATGTTCCTTTGTTTCTCCTTTGCCTTCTGCCATGTTTGTGGGGCCTCTTCAGACGTGTAGAACTATGAGTCAATTAAACCTGTTTCCTTGAGAATTACCCAGTCTTGGGTATGTCTTTATTAGCAGCATGAGAAGAAACTAATACATAGGTAGTATGTCATTTAGTGACTATAGCAAAATATTCTACTATTGATGGACATTTGGTTTATTTCTAGATATTGTTTCTCTAAATATTCTAATATATGTATTTGGTGAATATATGTATGCATCATAATTAGATATTACGTTTGGAGTAAAAATAGTGTGTAACATGTATAGCTAAATAGACACTGCCAAAAATATATCAAGAGTCATTATATCAATATACAAGTTATGGTTACGCTATATCCACGCTAATACTTGTTATTATTAGACTTTTACATTTTTACTAGCAAAATGGCTATACCAATATCTAATTATAGATTGAAATAGAATCTTCTCAATTTGTAATGTGTTAAACACCTCTCATATGTTTGTTATTTAATAAACTCTAAAGTATTATTTGGAGAAAATAAAGATATTATTCTTTTCTGGTGGTTATTATTGTGAATATGACTGTAATTTTCAAAAAAGTTATCTTAGTTTTGCAAAGTGTTAAAGTGAAAATATTGGATTGGCATGGTGGCTTACGCCTGTAATCCCAGAACTTTGGGAGGCCCTGGCAGAAGGATAACTTGAAGTCAAGAGTTTGAGATCAAGCTGGGCAACATTGCAAAACCCGTCTCTACTAAAAATACAAAAATCAGCCCCACATGGTGGCACACACTAGTAATCCCGACTACTCAGGAGGCTGAGGCATGAGAATTGCTTGCACCCGGGGGGTGGAGTTTGCAGTGGGCCGAGATTGCAGGATTGCACTGCAGCCTGGGAGACAGAGCAAGACTATGTCTTAAATAAATAAATAAATAAATAAATAAAATAAAGTGAAATATTGTTACTTATGATATGAAATGATAGATTAATTCTATCTGACAAAGATTATAATCATTATGTTACTAATGTAACATTTACCTATATAAATGTTAGCATTCTAACGATAGGAACTTAGACATTTGTTAACTCTACACAAAAAACAGTCACTCTATTCTGCATTTGTTCACGTTTTTTTCTACCTACTTTTCACATCGTCACAAATATATTTTACCTATTAAAATCCTACACCTTCATTAATGCTAGTCCCAAAAGCAACAATAAAATGGAGTGTATTGCCATTTTTTCAACCACTTTACTATTTCATTTTGTGTGTATGCAAAGAACATACTAAAAATATAATTTTCCTCTACCACACTTAAATTTTTGAGATTTGGAACTAATCATATTAATTTGCTGTATTTACTCTTGCATTGCCTGGTGGTGAATACTCCCTAATTAACTCAATTTACTTAAAGTATGTTTGGTAATTCAATTAAATAATAATGTGCCTTAGAAGTGTACAACAATTATGTATTATCAGATTATTAAACAAGTGATGAGATATGATCTTCTTCCAGAGGAGCTAACAATTTTCTGCAGAGACACACATATACATAAGTAATTACAATAAGATGTAGGGACTATTAGGGTAGGAAAACTGATCAGAAGCTAGGAAGATTAAGTAGCAGAGGGCTAAATATCACTCCATGGATGTGCTCTATTATTTCTAGTAGCTAAAGAGTTTATGCTTCTACACCTGTAACTGTGGTCACTTGTCTTGATTCCACAGACTTTATCAAACCTGTGAACTTTGTCCTAAACAGAGTATCACTGAGGCAAGCTCATAATGCTTACATGTTTTCTGGATCCCCCAAACTAAAAATGGTAGCCTTTCTAAAGGCTTTCAAAAGTTACTCATTCCTAAGTTATCTAGACAAACTAGACTAGGTTAAAAATCATTACTAAAAATAGACGATTATGTAGTGTGACAGGTCCCCTATTAGATTCCTAAAGTATGTAGATCCACTGCCTGAAGTCTGAAGGCCAAGCACTGAGAAAAAGCTACGGTGCCCAGCTGAAGAGCGAGTGTCCCTGAGAACCCAAACATTCAGTGCCTGCCTGGGAACATTCCAAAGGAAACAGTCCCATCACACACACACACACACACACACACACATAGTAGGGAAAGAGCCAGAAAATTAGCTTGAAAGCAGCTTAGGGATGGGAGGCAGCGTGGATCTCTAAAGCTGTCCTGCTGCTGTCCAGGAGAACCTCATATATAAGTCCTAAGTTATAATAAACTCCTCTACTCACCAGCTTGACTTGTAAAAGCCATTCTTGGGTCTCTCAGCTCCCTCCCAATTTGTGGAAAGGTTTTGCTTGTCTGTTTGCTTTTAAACAGAATTCTAAGGTTTTCTTATGACAGTTGGTGTCACAAATAACATCTGAGAGACCAAAAGAGAAAGGGGCATCTGTGGGGGGAGTCTTGGGTGGTTGGCAACATGTATGTGGGGTGAAGTTGCCTGACTGTTTAACCTTTGCGAACTGCCAGGTGAGTATGGAAACACTTGGAAAATGCAGGCAGAGAATAGACACCTATTACAAGAAGGTTAGATATTAAGGTATAAAAGAATAATAAATGTGCGATTGTTGCAATAAGGCTGTCTATGGAGAAATCGTTAGAGCAGAAGAAAGAAAAGTGTAAACTCTTGCAGAAGTTGAAAGGCATGCCAGGTTTTCTAAGACTCCAGCTAGTTACATATTATGGCCCTGTCTTGTGCAAATTTATTTATTTTTATTTTCTTAGCCTGCTTTGGTAGACAAAGGTATCTTGTGTATGTTTTAAACTCATGAGCAAAATGCAACAACAAAATAAATTCGGAGCTCAAATGGTAAATCTGCAACTATAGAATTAAGTAGAGTGTTCTAAAGCTGTCTATTTCTCTTTTTTACTTTCTGCCTACTTTGAATCTACTATTATTAAGCCACCAGGGTTGAGATAAAACTCAATAATTCAAGGCAACTTGGAGATTTTTCTCTTTCTTAGTTCAACCAGTTCTACTAAAATGTAACAATGAAAACTTATTTGGAACTGAAGAAAAGATAAAAGAGGTGTTTTGTTTTGTTTGTTTGTTTGTTTGTTTAAATATCAAACTGCCATGGAAACTACTTTATCTGAAATTTTGACCCTTGTCTTTTCTTGGTTAACCTATCATGGAGTTTAGCCATATTAACATGTCCCAATTTTGTAAAAAATAATTTGAAAATGGCCATCTTTTGTAAAATAACGAGTTTGTGATACTGTCTCATGACTGCAGTTCTGAGGTAAAAGCTGTTCAATCTTTCTCTCTCTCTGTGTGTGTGTGTGTGTGTGTGTGTGTGTGTGTGTGTGTGTTTAGATATGTTTATGTGTATGTACATGTATTATGTTATTTGTTTTTTCTAGAATGCTAACAAATTGACCTGTAAATATAAGAATATTCAACTTAAGTAAGTCCAAATGGTTTTCAAGTTCATGTGAATTCAATTGTCTTTGGTAAATAAATCGGTTTTAAAATTATTTGTAAAATAAAAATAAAATTATCTTCAAAAGTGTTAATATATATTTTGGGGTTAACTGATTATGTAATTTTTATATTTCCTTCTACTAAATATTTTAAGATGTTAAGATTTGATGTAAAAATTATAAGACTATAAACCTAGCCAATAACGAGTAATATTTGATGTAGGATATTTTTTCATAATTAAAATAAATTTGGTATTGATTTAATAAAACAGCTAAATTTTATCAGTTATCAGCCAAAATGGTTGTATGTTTAACTTTAAGGTTCTTGGTTAAATGAATACCTAATATTCACAGATTATAAAAATGGTTGACAAAAAAAACTGAACTAGTGACTGGTTTTGTCTAATATTTTGGTTGTCATGAGTAATCTAGGAAAACTGCTAAAAATAAATAAAACAATTAAATTTAAATGAGATAAATTCCTGTAGGTAGACTTTTTGTGTGTCTTAAAATCTTAAAATGATTACAGGTACCCGCTTCCGGGTCATTTCAAATTTAAGGAGGGTTTTGATATGGTGCTTTGATCACATCTCTGAGCCTCTTATTAAAAAATAAAATCTGCGTGTGTGGGGGAAACATTGGCAGACCTCAGTGAGCTGGATAAAAGCAAGGACTGAGTCCACAATGTAATCAAAGAACAAAAAAAGGGACGGGCCAATGGGTGCCTGTACACGTGCCATGGCCCAGGCAGGTAATGAATGTGAACAATACTGCTTGCAGGGAGGATATTCTAAAATCAGCCACAAAATCTAGGGGCCACACTGCTTTAGCACCCTTTTGTATTAAAAGTCTCTAGAGATGCTATAAGCATGAGCTGGTGTTTGTGGCAAAACAACCAATAGGATTAATACCTACACGGTTTTGGTCTCAATTACGGAAGTGATAGAATCTCACTATACAGTCCTAGAGCAACAGCTGTTGGCCATGTACAAGACACTGTAATAAGCAGAGGCCATCATGTGCAGTAAAAATTGCTTGTGCTATAAAAGGATGAATAAAAGACCTTCTAGCCAAACCCACTTTCAGTGTGGCACAATCACACACCCTGCAGAAATGGCACACCTATCTGCTAAAAACAGATGTCTTTTCCACTAACTCTTTAAGTCAGGCACTACAGGAAGTGCTCTGACCATCCACTTTGAACAAGTGGAAAGGGCAGACATGGAGGTGGAGCCCCCTATTAGGCCAACCATCATATATGAGGGGATCCCACTAATATCCACTAGTGCCTGGTACACTGATGGGTCTAGCAGAGGCACTCAACACTAGTGGTCATGTTGCAAATGGATACTAATGCCATACAGACAGCGTGGGGATTAGGACACAGCAGTCAATGGGTCAAGCTATGGGCAGTTTGGATGCTCATCATCCACAAGCCCTGGTTGCTTGCACAGTTGGACTACCTATAGAGTCCTTACCATGTGGATCAATCGATGGCCCACAGTCAGTTGGCAGGTTTTTGTCAGGTGCATTTGTGGAATGTTCATGTGGCAGGACATCCACATCAGGTTACACAAGAAGGATGTCTATCTTACAGTGTACCATGTGGATGACCATGGCCTAAGTCACCTTGAGTAAATCAGGAGGTAGACACCCCTAACTCAGGTGCCGGCAATTTGCCCAAGCCCATTGGAGGAGCCCACCATCTTGTTACATCTTTAGAGCAGCCACTAGGGGACAACCGTGGGATGGGCCATAGCAAAGGCAGCAGGCGTCCTTATCAGATATGCAGATATTTTGGCAGCTTTTCTGAACTGGGAGACCTGTTCGTGGCTACGACCTACATTTCCCTCCTCACCAGGTTACATATGTTGAACTGCACAATCGACTGCAGGACTGGAAAGGTGATTATATCAGCCACGTGCCCAGAGTGGAGGGACAAGGTAAGCCTTAACCTGTGTAGCTATACAACAACAGGGCTACTACAGACCTTCCCAGTAAAACATGCCACTCAGTGGGAGACCATCAAGTGTCTTACCACTCAGTGCTATGCATGGCATACCAAGAAGGAAGGTAGTGATCAGGGCCCCCATTTCATGGGCCATGATGTCTGATGCTGGGCATCAGAATAAAACATAGACTTGAGGTTCCACTTACCATGTAGCTCAAGAGGGTCAGACCTCATAGAAAAAAATGCCCTGTTGAAAACCCAATTATGTTCATTGTCTCAGGACAGTTCCTTAGGGTCCTTGACTAAGAAACTCGCTGAAGCTATACACATTTTAAATGAATCATTCACTACCACACATGGCATCACTCCCTATGAAGAGTTGAAAAATCTTGTAAAACAGGCCCTACAAAGTCTCAGGATTACCTCTTGAGCCTCTGAGCCATGTTCCTGAAGCAGGTGGCCAGACGATGCTCCTGGGAATACCAGTAGATCTGTCATGTGGCAATGGCTAAATGAACCTGAGTTGAGCTAGAAGGTGCTCCTGTACTGGGTGAGTTTCATGGCACCAGAAGGTACCATGAAGGCTGCTGGAGGGGAGGTAATCCCAGCTATGATCCTTGTTGGAGGTCCGAGAACCTTATGCTATCAGCACACGGGGCACTGATACCTACTGAAGTGATCATAGTGTGGACAGCACGGGCAAGGCCAGAAACTTACCGATTGGCTATTATACTTGCTCCTAGGGAGAGAAGTCCTGTGTGGTTCTGTAAGCCAAGTTTGAGGGTTGGTGACCTTCCTAACAGGGCCAATGGAAGAAAATAAAGAAGTAATAATGTTGCAGTGAATGGACATATTCATGACAGCTCCTGCTGAACACCTGTATTTATGCCCATAGGCTGTTGTTCTCGCCGCCGGTCTAGAATGTGTTCCTATACTAGGCTGCAATTATAGCAGCCTTCAGCACCCAGTCTGACTGGTATATGGATACCTACCTCCTCCTGTCAAGTTTTAGGGTTATGCCTTGGAATATTCTACCTTCCTCCTGACAGAATTGCAGTGACTGGTTCAACAGTACAGATAAGACCACCCTGGTTCACTGGGGATTGCTTCCACCTGGAGGGCCGATCAGTAGCAGAACAGAGACCCAAAATGTGTTCGCTCTTATCTGACAACAAATGAATGACACCACACCACTCACATGTTCATAGCAGATGGTCTTTTCTGGGCAATCAATGAAAATGTAGTGCTCTACCAAAGACCCCCTGTATATACTGAGAGACATAACCACACCTCCAATTCCACTGATTCCTAACTGATGTGGTTGCTACCCCCATTAGCCTGTAATTGTACTTATCCTTTGTTGGCAACAGACTGGACTGGTTGACAAAATAGCTCTAAGAAGGCAAATGTGTTTTCCTCACCTTTAGGGGCAGAATGGTTATAAGTGGGGCTAACTGATGATGGCCATATGTATCCCATAACCAGCCTGGGTGATGCACAATGGGGTGGCCACTTCTACCAGGATTTATACACAAAACTACCCACCAGCCTATCCAACATGCAAACCATGAGAGCCAGGTTTCTCTGATCCTTGGCATAGTGGAAATGGCCAGCAAATATTCTTACATCCTCTGAAGATGCCATTGATGCTTTGATTCAAGTCGCTGACCTGGCATTATTATCCACCAAAGAATTTAATCATACTAAGAACAGTATTAGCTTGCTAAGTCAGGAGACTGCTCAAATGAGAAAGGTAGTGTTACTAAGCTATGTGACCTTGAACATTCTCACTGAAGCCCAGGGTAGCACATGTGCACTAAGAGATGCTACCTGTTGTGCCTATGAAGAGAATAATGTGACAGATCTTTAAATCATTTGTCAACTCAAATGTATGATATAACTCAATTAGGTTTCTTTGACTCATCCCCAGATTGGTTACACAACTTACCTACCCACTGGAGTTACGTTTTTCTAATAGACATTATAATTATAGTTAGCTTCTGTTTTATACGTTATTTGTACTGTATATTTGGCTCGCACACACAGACCATGGCTATATGTTACAGACCTGTATAGTTTTTTCCCTTACACACTGGTCAGAGACCCTTATACAACCGTTTTTAGGAATAATATAAGAGCTGGGGGACAGGGTGCATATTAGCGTGACTGATTCCCCACCAGTTTACTAAAGGGTGTATGTTCACTGTCTAAACTCTGAAATCCAGGCAGTAAGCCAAGACCACAGTGCTCAGCCAAGGACCAGGTATCCCTGAAAACCGAAACATCCTAGAGATTGTCTAGGAACATATTAAGGAAAACAGTCCTATTACACACATACTGTAGGCGAAGAGCCAGAAAATTAGCTTAAAAGCAACTTAGAGATGAGAGGTAGCACATGGATCTCTAAAGCTTCCCTATTGCCTCGTATGCTAAGTCCTGATAAACTCATCTACTTGCCAAGCTGGATTTGTCCAAGTCATTATTTGGTCTCTCAGCACCTTTCCAATTTGGAGAAAGATTTTTTAAAATATAATTCCAGGTTTTTCTTGTTATAGAATACATAGTCAATTTAATACGTGCAATATCTTCCTATTACAAGTATTAGATTCTTGATAAATGCTCACTGAATAAAAGTTCAAATATTAAGATGTACAGACATATTTTATTTAAATAGTTATTTAAAAATAAATGTTTTCTCCTTGATTATCTTGGAAAGACATATCCTTTTACCAATTTTTAATGTAACCAAATCTAAATGCAGTTTGCAAGGAAATAATTATTTTTAATATAAACAAATATTACTCTGATAACTGATTAAATATCACAGTAATGACTCCAATAATCAAACCAACATAAAGATCATGGTCTCAACAATGTATTATCTGTTTTTAATTTCTAGAAAGGTCATAGAAAAAAATATAAAGGAAAAGGAACTTCCACCTTCTTTTGAAAACTTTGACAAATTTTTGCACTATATATTTTTGAAAGTGCTTCAAGATAAAAATTGTGAAAATGACCTTTACTTTATGCTTTTATTTTCTTGATGTGCTAGCTTGGATTATCATTTTATACACTATTTATAGTCTTTTTATGGGAAAGCTGACCTTTACTGGAATTTAGGTATGGACAGAATACAAATGTGCAAGCACACTTCTTATGAGCTGGAAAAAGAATCAAAGGAATGATAAACAGATGAGGAGAGTGTCTGTGAAAGATGCCATATGAAGTGTATCTTTCAGGCTAGCTTTTACAAAAACCAATTACAATTTTGTAGCTGTCTAGATTGCTTTATCAGTACTTAAAAATGAAAGAAGATAAGGCAAGTACCTACATGAAATGCCCATCATCAAATAATTATGCAAACTGTATTACACATGTGTAAACTCAATGTAGTAATTAAGTTTTATATAAAATTATTTCTTGAAGGTATATATTTAAAATGTGCAAACAAAGCTTCACCTTCTCCTGTTTTAAAAATGTATCACCGTGCTTCACTTTAATTAGAGATCTTTAAGTTGGCTTTTCAACCAGTAACTTAAATGTTAGAAAACTATAATTCTTGATTGAGATAAAATGGTGAAAGACATTGATAAAATGTAGTGAATATACTATATATTAAAATTGTTCCTAAAAGTAAACATTATCCTGAGAAATGTTTAAATTAGCAGAGATCTTAGACTGGCCCCAAATTAAATTAGAATGGTAGAAATTACATTGGTCTGAAACTGTGTTTATCCATTGAAAAGTAGAATGTTTAATTCAATGATAATAAAGTTTGAATGAGCGTACTGAGCTGATTAAGAGATGCTTCAAAGTCATATATAGAATTTCCTTTGGAAAAAACAGTCATTTTTTATGCAAGCATAAAAATAGATGAAACAAGTGAATTCAATTGTTTAATATGGAAAAAGTAATATTCTTTCTGCTTCTCTATGTGTAATAGACTCCATTGCACAGCTAGTTGGATGTGGCCATGTGAATAAATTTACCCCAGTAGAATGTGTGGAGCATAATGTATGCCTGTTCTAGGCTGCGGACTAGAAAATCAACAACAAGTTACCTTGAAAGTGTTATGATGAAACTGGCTGAGTATCCAGGACATTGGATATTTGAATGACTGCAGAGGGTACAGCTTCTGTGAACTTACTAGCTTGGATTTGCTATGGGAGAGAAAAATAATTACGTATTGTGTTTAACAATTTTAACAAATTTAAAATTTAAATTTTAACAAATTTAACTTTTTTGTCTGTTATCAGTTTCTACTCTCCAAAATAAAATCACTACTTAAATAATTGGTTTGATTGCCCGCAAAAGAATTAGAGATTTATATTAATAAAGACAAAGATGACATCATGTTACCAAACAAGAAATGTGAGGTTTTGATGAAATCAAATGGCTTGACAATGGCCAATTATGTTTGATGACAATGACCAAGAAATAAAGGTCAATTGATGTCAATATCAAATCAGGTTTTCCATTTTGAAAGCAATAATATTTATTTTTTTTATTTCTTAATTTTGTCTTCTCTTTGATAATATGTAATAAATGAATAACCACAACGGACAAAATATGAGTGATCTCTTTTTCACACTTTTTCTAATCTCATTTTATTTTACAGAATGGAATGCTATCAATATGGTTGGCATCTCTTGACTGAACTTGCCTTATAGGTAAAAATAGTGATAGTAGTTCATCTATGAGTACAATGGCTGCATATAATTCAAATAACAAATTCACATATTCTACACTAACTTTTAAAGACTTTCGACTTGAATATTTAACTTTATCAATGAAAAGCTGTCTACATTTATTAGTGTATATGCAACGGTGTATTTGAATTTTTAGTTCTATAACCTAGTCCACTTGCATATTCAGTAATTTTATTGCATGCATGCATATTATGCACAATTGTGTGTATATACATACACACTGTATATATATATATATATATATAAATAGCATATAACTACATATACATGGATGTATAATGTGTGTATGTGTGTATATATAAATATATGCACACTTAATTTCGTGACCCACGTTTTATTATTTTATTAATATGTTCAATATAGGCATCTCTCTTAAAAAGTGGTTCTCCTTCTATGTTTCGGTTCTGTTTGCTTCAATTGGTTGAATATTTCTCCTTTTTATTATTTGATGAATTTTTTCTTTCTCTACAATGATATCAGCTTTATTTAATCATGTTTTATCATCATTTTCCTGATGGTCAAATGTGTATCATTATCAACCATGAGTGACTAAGGAAGAAGTGAAGGGACATGACTATAACTTTTTTCAGAGTCCTAATTTAGACATTTATTTAAAATGAATAACTTCATAATTCTCAATGTGTTGCTATTCTGCATCTATTGACTTTGTTCTTCAAGTTTTTTAAAATATACATACATTTAAAAAGAACTTATCCTACCTGTGGTTGTAATTTCCTAGTGTTATTATAATTTCATTATTCAATTTATCTATTTTTCCTTCCAGTTTTTATTTTAGGTTCGAGGGAACAGATGCAGGTCTGTTACATGGGTAAATTGCATGTTGTGGAGGTTTGGTGTACAAATTTCTTTGTCTCCCAGATAGTGAGTGTATTACCCAAAAGGTAGTTTTTCAATCCTCAACTTCATTCTACACTTCACCCTCAAGCAGGCCAAAGTGTCTATTGTTCCCTTCTTTGTGTTCATGTGTAAAATTTAGCTCCCAATAATAAGTGAGAACATATGGTATTTGAGTTTATGTTCTTATGTTAGTTTGCTTAGAATAATGGCCTCCAGTGCCATCCATGTTGCCACAAAGAACATAATTTTATTATTTTTATGGCTGCATAGTATTTCATGGTATATATGTACCACATTGTCTTTATCCAACTCGCCATTGACGGGCATCTAGGTTAATTCCATGTCTTTGCTGTTTTTGTGAATACTGCTGCAATGAAAATATGCGTGCATGTGTCTTTATGGTAGAATCACTTATATTCCTTTGGGTATGTCACAGTTCATTTTCATTATGCTGATAAAGACATACCTGAAACTGAGTAATTTATAAAGAAAAAGAGGTTTAATGGACTTATAGTTCCATGTGGCTGGGGAGGCCTCACAATAGTAGAAGGAGGAAGGCACATCTTACATGGCAGCAGACAAGAGAGAATGAGAGCCAAGCAAAAGGGAGTTTCCCTTATAAAAATCATCAGATCTCATAAGACTTATTCACAACCATGAGGACAGTATGGGGAAAACCACCCCCATTGATTCCATTATCTTTCACCAGGTCCCTCCCACAACACATGGGAATTAGGAACTACAGAGCTACAATTCAAAGAGATTTGGGTGAGGACACAGACAAATCATATCATTTCATCCCTGACTCCTTCCAAATCTCATGTCCTCATGTTTCAAAATCAATCATTCCTTCCCAACAGTCCCCTACAGTCTTAACTCATTTCAGCATTAACTCAAAAGTCTGCAACAAAGTCACATCTGAGACAAAGCAAGTCCCTTCTGCCCATGAGCCTGCAAAATCAAAAGCAAGTTAGTTATTTCCTAGATACAAGGGGTGGGGGAGTACGGGCATCAGATAAATGCATCCATTCCAAATGGAAGAAATGGGCTAAAACAACGGGGCTAAAGGCCCCATGCGCGTCTGAAATCCAATGGGGCAGTCAAATCTTAAAGTTCCAAAATTATCTCCTTTGATTCCCTGTATCACATTCAGGTCATACTGATGCAAAAGGTGGGTTCCCATTGTCTTGGGCAGCTTCACCCCTGTGGCTTTATAGGATGCTAAACTCCCTCCTGGCTGCTTTCACCAGCTGGCATTGAGTGCCTGTGGCTTTTTCAGGTCCACGGTGCAAGCAGTAAGTGGAGCTACCATTCTGAGGTCTGGAAGACAGTAACCCTCTTCTCACAGCTGAATGAGGCAGTGAAGAAAAATAGTTCTACTTCTTCTCATTCAATTTGGATGCTTTTTATTTCTTTCTCTTGCCTGATTACTCTGGCCAAAACTTCCAGTACTACATTGAATAGGAGTTATGACCATAAATATTCTTGTCTTGTTCCTCTACTCAAGGGGAATGGTTTCCTCTATTGCCTATTCAGTATGATGGCTGTGAGGTTGTCATATGTGACTTTTATTATTTTCAGATACATCCCTTCAAGGCATAGTTTGCTGAGGTTTTTAACATTAAAGAATGTTGAATTTTATTGAAAGTCTTCTCTGAGTGTATTGAGATGATCAGCCTTCTCTGCATCTCTTGAGACAATTTGTGTGTTGTGTGTGTTTTAGTTCTGTTTGTGTGATGAATCACATTTATTGATCTGTGTATGTTAAATTTGCATCACAGGAATAAAGCCTACTTGAGTGTAGTGGATTAGAGTTTTGGTGTTCTGAATTCAGTTTGCTAGTATTCTGTTGAGGAGTTTTGCATCTGTGTACATCAGAGATACTGGTCTAAAGTTTTCTATTTTTATTGTGACTCTTCTCGTGTTTTGGTATCAGGTTGACACTTGCCTCATAAAATGAGTTTGGGAGGAGTCTTTCTTTTCAATTTTTTGGCATAGTTTCAGTAAGATTGGTACCAACTTTTTATATATGTCTGGTAGAATGTGGCTGTGAACCTGTCTGGCAAGGCATGTTCTGGTTGTTAGGCTTTTTATTATTGATTCAATTTCAGAACCCATTATTGCTTCTGTTCAGGGTTTCCATTTTCTTACTGGTTCAATTCTGAAAAGTTGTATGTTTGCAAGAATTTATCAATTTATTCTAGGTTTCCTAGTTTGTGTGCATATAGATTTTTAAAAAAATTCTCTGAGTATATATTTTCATTTAGTTTTGTATTTCTGTGGGGTCTGTAGTAATGTCCCCTGTGCCACTTCTTATACTTTTTATTTGGATCACACCTCTTTCTTTATTAGTGTAGCTAGCAATGTATTAACCTTATTTATTCTTAATAGTATAGGCTGTTGGTTTTGATTATCTTTTGTACTAGTTTTTATATCTCAATTTCATTCAGTTTGGCTTTTATTACGGTTCTTTCTTTTTTCTTTCTTTTACTTTTATTTTTAATTTTGCTGTCTCTGGAGTAGGTTTGCTTGCATTTTTTGTTTGTTTGTTTGTATCTTTCAGTGTGATGTTAGGTTCTTAAATTGATGTTTTTCTAATTTTTTAATGCGGGTGTTTTGCACTATAAATTTTCCTCTTACCATATTCCAGAGATTCTGGTGTGTTTTATCTTTGTTTTTATTTGTTTCAAAGAATTTATTAATTTACACTTTACCTTCTTAATTTACCAAAATGTTATTCAAGAGCAAATTGTTTAATTTCCATGTAATTACATAGTTTTGAGAGAACTTACTGTATTGATTTCTATTTTTATTGTGCTGTTGTCTGATATTTTGTGGTTGGTCAGATTTCGGTATATTTGAATTTGTTGAAAATTGCTTTATGGGCCAACATGAGGTCAATTTTAGGATGCATGCCATATGCAGATGAGAAAGATGTATATTCTGTTGTTGGCTGGAGTGTTCTGTTGATGTCTGTTATGTTTATTTGGTAAAGTGTTGACCTTTGGTCTCAAATATTTTTGTTAGTTTTCTGCCTTGATCATCTGTCTAATACTGTCAGAGGGGTGTTGAAATTTTCACACTATTATTGTGTGGTTATCTAACTTTCTTTGTAGGTCTCCATACACTTGTTTTGTGAATCTGGGTACTCCAGTGTTTGATTCACATATATTTAGAATAGTTAAGTCTTCTCATTGAATTGAACCCTTTATCATAACATAATGCCTATCTCTGCCCTTTCTTATTTTTGTTGGTTTAAAGTCTGTTTTGTGAGAAAAAAGGATAGCAACCCCTGCTCCTTTATTATTATCTATTTGTTTGGTAGTGGGAGGCTGTGGCAGACAAGTGCTGGTGGGAGCCCCTTTGTAGAAGCTCTCTGATGGTTAAATGGGGTCTGCTGGCAAGCAGGTTATAGTGGTGGCCACTAGGAAGAACCTCATTTGGGCCTCTGAGGCTGTGTTGCAAGCAGTGTTGCCAGAGACTCTTAGAGAGACTGGTAGTCAGGCAGGCTCTCAGATCAGAGTAGCCCTGTCCCATGAGCAAAATAACCATGGTCTGTTCAGGTTCAACAGTAAGTAAAAGCCAAAGTCACTCAGAGGAGTGTGGCAAGCCTTGTGTGATGGACATCCCTGTCTATGCTCCATAGCAGCCATTCCCATGCCAAACCCTCTGGGCCCCTGGAGTCCTGTCCCTGTCAACTTTCCAAGAAGCTCTCTCTTCCATTTCAAATGTCCATGGGGGTAATGAATTCTTCTTTAGAATACAAATGTCCATGTTGAGAATAGGCCATTCTATGCCTCTTTAACTGTTTCTTCAGGAGGTGCTTGGAGTAAGAAATCATTCTTGGTGCTCAGCAACCCTGTTGCAGTGTCCTTAACTTTCTCCCCGTTAAACTCAGGGTCTGCATCCTTCCTCTGTCCACTCTCATTGCCATTATTACAAATATCTACATGAGGTTTGCTGGTCTTCCTAAGGTCACGTTTCTCTGTGGGAGAAAGTCTTCTTTGCTACATACCGTCAGCAATGTTGGTTCTTCCAAATTCATCTTGTAATTCACATTGTAAATGTGAGCATTTCCTCTATATATTTCAAACATGAATTAATATTTTGTGTATTTTTTTCTTTTCTATTATTTTGTGGAGTTTTGTCTAGGTTTTATGCACATATGGGTTATCAGGGTGAGATCTCTTCATTGCATTTCTTCCAGAAAATTTAACATATATGAAAATACCTTCCAGTATGCAACTGTCTATAAATTCTGGAGTTTCTCTCTGCTACCAAATCCTGCAATTGATCCATTGTACACATTCAAAATAAAATAAAATTCATAGTTTGTAGAAAATTATTTGACTTTCTAGAGACTGTTATAACTTCAAATCCTGAATTTTTAAAAAATTTTCTCCAAAATATTATAGGGAGAAAACCTCATTCTCATAAAGTATGTGAGATTATTTTTATAATGTGGCAGCTACTACATGATCTTGTTCCATGTTATTTCTTGCCTCATTTGCTATTTCTCTTTCTGTGGATTGGTATGTTTTAGCTTTAATTACATGTTTTACCTTTCGCTTTTGTACTGTCCTTCTGTTTGGAATGCTCTTCCCCAGATTGTTATATTACTAATTCTCTTACTCATGTCAAGTATTTTCTAACTATATTTTTATTGATGAGGGCTTCATGGAACATCTCTACCACAATTCAGTCCCTCGTTTCCTAAACTTTGCTTTTCTTCTACTTTGCTTTATTTTTTCCATTGCATACTTACTATAAAACATCTCCCACTACTCAGTAAATATGTTTTATAAACCCAAAGATTTTACTTAATTAATTATATATCCCAGCTCCTAGACCCATACTAAAGTGAACAGAAGCTCACAGTTTTGTTGAAAATCTGAATGAAGATAAGAGACATTTCAGGCATATAGTTACACATATGAATCTGGGAATAGAGTGAAAACACTAGGTTTTAGATTGGGAGTTAGAAGCATATAGAGGTCTGAAACTGCTAGCTTTTTTTTTTTTCCCTTGGCTATACTTCTACCCAGGAAGAGAACAAAGGTATCTGGGAAGTTTATTAGTTATGCTATGCTAAAGAAATGTTTTTGCAAATCCGTTTATCATATTTTCTTACCACAGCAGAGACATTTCTATGTTTGATATCTTATGAAGGTTACTCCTGTTTATCCAAACTTAAGTGTGTATTTGCAGTGCTTTTCTCAGTGACATACTCAGTAAAAATAAAGCTGATTTTGTAACCTATTACTTAATTAAATTAACGTGTGAATTCATCTAAGAAAATCCTGGAAAATCTAATGAAATAATCGAGCAGAAGCAGGCATAGCCAGTGTTCTAACACTGTCTGCTACCAGGGCCAATATACTAAACATAGTCATGGAAGAACGATATTTGAGAGTCTGTAAGACCTCCAGCCTCATTCTTCCACCTTATTTTGCTAGAATTTTTACTTTGGGGGTATAAAATATTTGTAAGCCATCTAAGCTTTGGTTTCTAGTAACATGTCAACATTGTTTTTACCAAGAATAAATAAACCAAAAAGTATATTTTCTTTAGCATTGGATTTAGTGAAATAACAATACTTGCAGCTTTATTTAGTACTATTCTTTTCTGAATAAATGATTACATATTTTATTTTTTGTGTGAGGTTACCAACCTAAAACTTTTGAAATCACCCAAGGAGGAAATTTTTCTCTATAGCACAGAATACTATTTAATTACGGTGTAATATGATTGATGATGGTTAGGGATGAAAATATTAAAGTGAGAAAAGAAAAAAATAAAAGATAGTTAAAGTTGACTTTTTCTTCATTAAAAGTATTTTATAAATGATTATTTTTACCAATCTGTATAATAAACAATATTTATATAGCACATATGTTCCATACATAAATTCAACACTTTGGATTCATCCAGTATAAGCCATGTGGCATATTTGAGAAGTAGCTTGAGCTTTTAAGAATTTTATTTCTTATTAAAAGAGGCTTGTAAAAACGTAACCTGCAATTCTGTAAAAATTTTTGTCTCAATTTCAGTAAACATTTGTTATTTAACCACATGAATTTATCTGTGAGTTCAGTTGACAATTCAATGAAAACTGCTAATGAAGTGTGAGGTGCTCTATACTATGTTGTTAACTGTAGGTACTATGCTGTAAACCAGATCTCTGGAATCTACTTATCTAGAATAACTGAAACTTTATGCCAGTTGAACAAGTACTGCAGCCCCTGACAACTATTATTGTCTTCTCCATGAGTTTGACTATAACAGATAGCTCATGTAAGTAGAATTGTTCATTATTTGTGAATAATATAAGTAGAATTATTTATATTAATCTATATAGAGTTATTTATTTTAATCAATACAGAATTATTTACATTAATCTATAATCTAATCATATAAGTAGAATTATTCAGTACTTGTGTGACTGGTTTATTTCACTAGTATAATATTCTCCAGTTTCTACCGTGTTGTGGCAAATAGCAAGCTTTATTCTTCATTTTCAAGGCTGAATAACATTACGTTATATTTATCTGCCACATTTCTTATATCCATTTATTTGTGGGTTGACACTTGAGCTGTTTTCACATCTTGGCTATTTTGAATGACGCTGAAATAACATGGAAGTGCGGATGTTTCTTTGACATGATAATTTCAGTTATTTTGGGTAAGTATCAGAAATTGGATTATTGGATAATATGGTTCTTCTATTTTTATTTATATTTTTATTTTAAAATTTTTGAGGATCCACCATACTATTTCTTACATCTAGGTACATTTTACATTGCCATCAGCCACGTGAGGGTCAAAATTTCTTCCAATATTCACTAACTATTATCTTTTGCTATGTTTGTAATAGCCATCCTAACATGTATGAAGTACTATCTCATTGTGGTTTTAATGTGCATTTTACTGAATAATTAGTGATGTTGAGCATCTTTTCATGTATCTCTTGGCCATTCACATGCCTTCTTTAGAGATATGTCTGCTCAAGTTGTTGGCCCATTAAACAATAGGGTTATTTTACATTTTTGCTATTGAGTCACAGAAATTCCTTACACATTTTATATATTTTGAAGATTAACTTCTTATCAAATGTGTGGTTTGTAATTATTTTCTCCTGTTCTTATTATTTATTCCACCATTCTGTTGATTGTGTCCTTCGCTGTGTAGAAGATTTTCAGTGTGATGTAGTACCACTTCTTTATTTTTACTTTTGTTTCTTGTGCTAGTTTTCTAAACATTTTCTTTTTTTTTTTTTTTTTTTTTTGAGATGGAGTCTCACCCTGTTGCCCAGGCTAGAGTGCAATGGCGCGATCTTGGCTCACTGCAACCTTTGCCTCCCAGGTTCAAACAATTCTTCTGACTCAGCATCCCAAGTAGCAGGGATTACAGGCACGTGCCACCGTGCCTAGCTGATTTTCTGTATCTTTAGTAGAGATGGGGTTTCACCATGTTGGCCAAGCTGTTCTTGAACTCTTGACCTCGTGATCTACCTGCCTCAGCTTCCCAAAGTGCTGGAATTACAGGCATGAGCCACTGCACCCGGCCTCTAAACATTTTCTTACCAAAATATGCTTGAATCAGTTTCAACTTCCTTTATGTCTTACAGTGTTCTACCCTCTCAAACATAGTTCTAGTTTTCCTAAGTGAAAAATAATAAAAATGCGCATATCCGTAGCCTAAATTAGAAAGTTGGAGAAATGCACTATTCTTAATAAATAACATGGTACAGAATCAAGACAGAAAGTTGTCCAATGAATATTTCAGTTTCATTGTAGGTTGTTTTTAAGTGATTTATATTTATATTTCTATACTGAAAAAGCAAACATATTCATAATATAAGTTAGAGTAAAATAGTTGCATTTTATTAGATACATTTTGTGTGACTTAGATTTTATAAAAATTTTCTACACAATAAACAATGCATCATGTGATATTGATATAACTGTGTACAGATATTAATGCTTTCAGGCTGCTGGATCTGTCAATGTATATTTAAAAACAATACAACAGTTTCATATAAATGATATATATTGAATTGTACAATGAACATAATTTTAATTCTTTTTATTTGACATTAGTTGATATATTTTATTCATCTTACATCATTTTTGATTTTTAAAAGTTGCCAGTAGTAGAATAAAATATTTTAAAATTCTACTATCTTGTACTAACCTCTTTTCTAATATTTTTCCTGTATAAATTAGTTAGGATTCTTTAAAGAAACAGAGCCAATAGGATATCTATGGATATATTAGAGGGGACTTATTGTAGAAATTATTTCCTGTGACTGTGGAGACTGAGAAGTCAAATGATCTGTAACTGCAAGTTGGAGCCCCAGGAAAGCTGGTGATGTAATTTAGTCTGAGTCCAAAGGTCTGAACAACAGAAGAGCCAATGGTATAATTCTTGGTCAAAGGCCACATGCCTGAGAACCTGGGGACAGGATAGGAGATGGACCCTTGGTTTACATATCAGCATCTGAAGCCCTGAGACCTGAAAAGGCCGACGTCCCAGGGAAAGAGAAGATAGACATCGTAGCTCAGAGAATTCGCCCTTCCTCTACTTTTTTGCTCTATCTGGCCCTCAAAAGATTATGTGATGGCCACTCACATTAGTGAAAATGAATACTTTTTACTAAGTTCACTGATCCAAATGTTAATCTCTCCTGGAACACATCCTCACAGACACACCTAGAAATGTTTCAGTAGCCATCTAGGTATACCTTAACATAATCACTGGACACATGAAATGAAACATCACATGGTATCTAAAGTACTTTATTTTAAAAATAGTTTTAAAGTAGACATATTGAAAATTAGAAAACTAAGATGCATACTACAGTATTCAAAATTCTGTGTCTCTTGAGTACATGTCATGGGTATTCAAAAATATAAATATGATTAGATGTTGGTATCTCAATGGCATAAAAAAAGCAATAAGTATCTAACATTGATATGCAATTTTTTTGATAGTCATATTTAAATAACTTATCTTAAATGTTTTCATTTCATGAACTAAATATAGGTATGCTCTTTTGGCTAGCTGTTCCAATATGAGCCTCTACCATGTAACTACATGTGTTTGCTTTTTTCTACTTCTAAAATAATGTATAAAGTTTAATGGATCATTTCATAACAGTCTATAAAACATCTTTCTAGTATGTTTACATTATATTAATGCCTCAAATATTTGATATTGTATCTATGTCTGCTAATGTTAAAGGCAATACATATATGTCAAACTGTTTTAAACAAGCTCAACAGATATGTACAAAACTTAAAGCACATGGTAATGTAAGAGTAATAAAAAATATAAATTGATATATTTGGCATGGTTAGTGTATGACTTTAAACCAAGATGTCATACTTTTTTGTTAAACATAAAGTGTGATAAATAATTGATTAAATTGTATTACCTTCCATCTTATAATAGTGAGATAGAAACCAAACACCTATGAGACAAATATGTAATGTAAAATAAATTATTTAAATGAAGTGTATTTGATTATATAATGAATTGTAATTTGAAAGACCTAATGAATATGTCTAGAAAAGAAAGTTTATTACTGACGTTAATAATTACATCTACTACAGTTAACATGATCTTTTCAGCTATTTCTAAATCTCGATGGAAAGCAGATCTTGTGGAATCCATTAATTTGTTTATTTGTTTATTTTAGGTTCTTAAGCCATGTAATTAGTACAGGAATGAAAGAGAGGAACAAGTCAATGATCTGACAGAAAACACTAGCAAACTTTCTGCAATGAAGGACTAGATAATAAATAGGCTTTGCAGGTCATAAGGCCTCCATCACAATTACTCAATTCTACCATTGTATAAGAAAAAATAGACACAGATTGTATGTAAATTAATGGGTATGGATTGTCAGGGCTCAGAACATGATACTTCAAACTGTGACACTTTGACATGCTGATTACTTTGAAACAGATGTGATTGAAAAGGCCTTGGAAGTAAGATTGCTCTGACCTTCTTCTACCTTTTGCCTTCCATTCTTTTTTCTCTCCTGAAGCAAGTCGTAGAAACTAGAACACTTCTTCCTCAAAGCAAGCCACAATACCTAGATATGTTATTCTATCCATTTTTTTCTTCTCCATTAAGGACCCTTATTCAAAAGAAGTCTTATCCCATACCACGGAGGAAGGAATGCTACACAGACAGGCCAAGATAAATCTGATCAGAAAGGCCTTGCAGAGTTTCTCCTTTCCTTCTATACTATTAGAGCATATCCTTTTTGTTCAATCCCATTTCAATAGGGTTGTTCATTCTTCATTAAACCTAAACATAAAAGTTGAGTTTCCTCTGAGTCTTCATTTTTGCAGTTGCTCTTGTCATGTAAAACTTTGATTAAATGAATTGATTTTGATTTTCTCTTGTTAGTCTGTCCTTGTTACATGTCTGTGATCTTTATGAAGAGTGAAGAAAGGCATCACACTTTTCTGCTGCTACAGGTTGTTTCCAGTAAAACCTTATTTACAAAAAGAAGTGGTAAACCTTAATTTGATGACCCTTGATTTAATAAAAAGAGTTGACAACAACAACAACAACAAAATATGCAATAAAAAGACAAAAGCAAAATTCAAATGATGGGACCTTCGCCTAGTCATGAAAGCTTTCTGGCTGTTTATCGTAGACTTACTTAAATAATGATGTCAAATAGAATTCACCTTTTGCTATCTTTCTTCTTGAACATATAGAATATTCCCCACATGTTTAGCAAGTCTACACATAAAATAATAAGCATAAATGTCTGTATTATGGGATACATTTCTACCCCTACACTAATACTCACAAATTCAAGTCCTAGACTGCACTAACACAGAATATAACTGTTCAGATATAGAGGCCTAAGGAGGCAATTAAGTTAAAATTATAGTATTAGCATGGACCCTAATCCAGTATAACAAATGTCCTTATAAGAAGAGAAAATTTGCACAGAAACAGGTACAGATGAAAAACCATGTCAAGATACAGGGAGATGATGGTTATCTGCCAGCCTTAGAGAAAGAGAGAACTCAGGAGAAACCAACCATGAAGACAGACACCTTAATCTTAGTCTTCTAGTCTCCAGACCTGTAAAAAATAAATTTCCATTTTTTTAAGCCACCCAGTCTGTGGTACATTAGCAAACTAATGCAGTCTGCTTTTCATTTTATTTGAAGGAATAATATAGAGTTTATTTTGTACTTTGCACAGACATATATGCTATCTCATAATTGAAATTCAATGAATTTTGATTAGGAGAATTTGAATTTTGAAATAGCATATATACCCAAACAAAATACAAAATAAACTCTGTATTATTGGTTTAATGACATTGATTCATTCCTGAGAACCTTGACATTAGAAATATTTTTTGTTCATTTTAATGGGAGAATATGAAATATTTTATCCCACTCTAGATACTCAATTTTCACGTGTATATATATGAATTACATAAGGTAAACCTATTTTGTACAAGTAATCAACATAATATAAGCCTAAATTAATACAGATTTTACATAAGAGATAATGACCCTTAAAGATGATCACACTTGCCAGAGTAGGACCAGAAGACCAGAACGGCTTATAGTTGGTTAAGAAAGGTGATGGGATATCATTCTTTAAAAGTCCATTCTTTGAGAACACATGATAACTCACATTCATGCTGCACTTAAAAATAAATGTATTACATAGAAAAAATACAGATGACATGAAGGCCTTCAAAATCCAGAAAATAGCAAACATTCATGTATAGTAAAGATCAGAAACATTAATCCTTCTTGCTTGTCATGTGTATATAAAACAAAATATTTAGGGGTCTATTAGATATTCTTTGATTAGAAACTATTGTTTTGAATGAATTTCTGATGGTTTTTGTCTTAAATCACGATAAATAAAATGTTCCTTTTATTAGTTAGTGTTTTCCTAGGTGAAAAAGTCGTTGAAACAGCCCTGTATTGCCTGGAGACAGTGCAATAACTGTAGCACCATTTAAAATAAAGCTTGTTCTCCTTATGACCTTAAAGTGTCTACACTAATTATCCATGTAGAAGCAGCATGAGAGAGATATTAAAGTTCTTCCTCCAGAGTAAATATGTCAGGAATGCCAAATAAATTATAATAGCTGACTAATATATGGTACCAGGAACAAAAGAAATGTAAGTGAAACTAGATCTTAAGAGAATTGCATGAGGTGACACAGGGGGTCAGATATATGGTGAATTTAGAAAAAAACATTTGTTTTTTAACAAGAGGATACTAATCATACTCACCCATGAGTGGGAATTCTACATTTTAGCAAGGAAACTTGCTGCAAATTTTAATAATCTGCTGATATATTTCTTTGGAATTTGAGCATAACAATGGCATACATTAAACGAAGAGAAAATACTAGAAATGTATTGGTATGTTATTCAGGGACAGAGAGGTCCTAGGAAATGAGAGAGTTTGAATGGTCTTGTTGAGTAAAATTGGAGACTGCATGTTTGCTTATATTTCCTTACTGAGTAAAATTGGAGAATCCAAAGGATACCCCTCACACAAAAGTGGCAAGGAACACACTAGCAAGGCAATATGCCTGCATCTGTAAGAAGCTTGGTGGTCGCAGTCTCTGTAGGTAGTTTGGAGGCAAAAGGTGTTTTCATGAGCCTGAAATCATTAGTGTTAATGAAGATCATGGAATTTAGGAATTAAAAATCTCAGAAGTCACAATAAGTGTTAGAGGCAAAGTAAAAATGGTTATTAAAATAGGAAATAAATCCAGGTTTATAAACAGGTGACTTGATGAGCAGATATTTGTGGGAAAAATTAGCAAATCTGGATTCTCAATGGATAAGAGATGCTTATTTAAGAATTTTTATAAATTAGTCCAAAAGGGCAACTTAAGAACTAGCAAACATCAGCTTCTTTTGTTGGAAATTTTGGTTCTTCACCCAGTTTCCTGATTTAGTCAGTTTAAAGACCTGGAGTCAGGCCGGGCACTGTGGCTTTCATCTGTAATCTCCGCACTTTGAGAGGCCGAGGTGTGTGGATCACAAAGTCAAGAGATCAAGACCATCCTGACCAAAATGGTGAAACTCCCTCTCTAAAAAAATGCAAAAAAATTAGCTGGGTGTAGTGGCGCATGTCTGTAGTCCCAGCTACTCGGGAGGTTGAGGCACCATGTTTTCTGTGCCCTGCCATTGCATCCCATTTACAAGTCTTTCTTTTCTTTTCTTTTTTAGATGGAGTTTTGCTCTTGTAGCCCAGGTTTGAGATCAGTGGTGGGATCTTGGCTCACTGCAATCTCTACCTCCTGGGTTCAAGCGATTCATGTTCCTCAGCCTCCCAAGTAGCTCGGATTATAGGCACATGACACCACATCCAGCCAATTTTTGTATTTTTAGTGGAGACAGGGTTTTGCCTTGTTGTTCAGTCTGGTCTTGAACTCCTGACCTCAGGTGATCCGCCACCTCAGCCTCCCAAATTGCTGGGATTACAGGCATGAGCAACCATGCTGGGTCAAGCCTTTTCTCTAAAATGATGTCCATTGAGATGCTATAGATAATATAGACAATTGCTAATTTTAAATTCTATGAGAAAATAATACTTTCATAAAAGGATCTCAGTGATAAGTATTTTGAAGCTTTGAAAGATTCAGAGCAATAGTCTTTCCAAATGCCACCATTCCAAAAGGTGGGAAGATATTCATACAGTAACTTTCCTTCAAGAAACAGAGATGAGATATCAATTGAAGTCAACTTCAATTAAGCAACCCATAGACAATCCTTAGTTATTATATTTTGTTGTATTTGGAGTTCTGCAGATCATCTCACAACTACTAAGAAATAGTATGACTTTATTTAAAAATGCTTTATCATTCTCTTGTTTCGAACTATTCAATCATTGGAAGCATTTTTCTTTCACTATAATTTATTGTTTTAAACTTATTGTTGATAACTTCTTTGGGACTGCATTAGTCCATTTTCATGCTGCTATGAAGACATACCCAAAACTGGGTAATGTATAAAGAAAAGATGTTTAATTGACTCACAGTTCCATGTTGCTGAGAAGGCCTCAGGAAACTTACAATTATGGTGGAAGGCACCTTTCCATGGGGCAGCAGGAGAGAGAATGAGTGCTAAGTGAAGGGGGAAACCCCTTAAAAAATCATCAGATCTAGTGAGAACTTACTATCATGAGAACAGAATAAGGCTAACCGCCCCTGTGATTTAATTACCTCCCACTGGGTCACTCCCACCACACATGAGGATTATGGGAACTACAATTCAAGATGAGATTTGAGTGAGAACACAGCAAAACCATATAAGAGATTTAATGATTAACTATTACATACTATATATGTGTGCGTGTGTTCTTATTTTGTTGTTTCCAAGATTAAATTTCTCAGAAGTGAGAAACTGGTTTTGCTTAAAACATACTCCCTGTTCTTAAGGCTAGGAATAGGTCACACTATGTGGTTGACTATTATGATAAGGTCATGTGGAATGAGGGAGACTAGTTATGCATCAGAAAGTAAGATTGTGAATGGCAGTAATTTTCTTCTTTACAGGTTTTTACTAAAAATGCAATATTGTGTCAAAAATATTAAAAATATAAGCAATTAATTCTAAAACACAAAGCAAAAGAATAGAAATAAAAGTATAATGTTTCATCAATGTTATTTATCAAAAGACATCTAAAGAGTGGAGAAGTTCAAGCCTAATGTCACTTTTTTTTTTTTTTTTGAGACAGAGTCTGGCTCTATCGCCCAGCCTGGAGTGTAATGACATGATCTCAGCACACTGCAATCTCTGTTTCCCGGGTTCAAGTGATTCTCCTGTCTCAGCCTCCTGAGTAACTGGGATTACAGGTGCACACCACCAAGCTTGGCTAATTTTTGTATTTTTTTTTTCAGGCAGAGTCTCAGTCTGTCGCCAGGAGCCAGGCTGGAGTGCAGTGCCATGATCTCGGCTCACTGCAACCTCTGCCTCCCAGGTTCAAGCAATTCTCCTGCCTCAGTCTCCCAAGTAGCTGGAACTACAGGTGTACTCCACCAATCCCAGCTAATTTTTGTATTTTTAGTAGATGAGTTTCACCATGTTGGCCAGGATGGTCCCGATCTCTTGACCTCATGATCCGCCTGCCTTGGCCTCCCAAAGTGCTGGGATTACAGGCATGAGCCACTGCGGCCGGCCAATTTTTGTATTTTTGGTAGAGACAGGGTTTCACCATACTGGTCAGGCTAGTCTCGAACTCTTGACCTCGTATTCTGCCCAGCCTAGCCTCCCAAAGTGCTGGGATTACAGGTGCGAGCCACCGCACTGGGCCAAAGTCACTCTTAAGAACAGTGATGTGATGAAAGGCAATTATGAGAAGATACAATTTAATTTGTCATTGATTTAGTGAAGATATAGCTTAGAATATAGATTGGCTAATTTGCAGAAAATATTCAAGAAATGAGAGCTTAAAGGAACCTCCTGAGACCAAACAAAATATGGAGCAATAGCTGTCAATTAGTGGAGTTTGGATATTGACACACACAGAAAGAAAAAGAGTACAACTAATACTACTGTCATTAGTATGTGACAGGTTTCACTCAAAGCTATGCCTCCCTGAGAAGCATAATTAGAGGCTTAAAATTGTATGTGTAATGAAGGAAAAGCATATAGACTTCACTAAAATAATACAGACAGTCATTAAACAAGTAAATACACAAATAACAACTATGTCCCATAGGAGGAGGCAGTGCTCAGTGTTTCTATATTATCTAGTCACGTTTTCAACAGAAAAATGAAGAAAAACTTGTGTTTTTATTTCTAAGTATGAGTCATACACCAGAAACAGATTAGACAACAGATACTGTCTTGTGAAAGTGGACAGGTTTTGAATTTCATAGGGAAAAACAAGATTTTAAATAGCCGTTAGAAAAATGTTCAAAGAACTAAAGAAATATGCAATTATGCAACTGAAGATATGAGGAAAATATCACACAAAAGAGTGTATCAATAAGGAAGTAGTGTTTGTAAAAGAAAAAGAAAATGTGGACTGAAAAATGCTGTAACTCAAATGAAATGTCCCTAGAGGTGCACAACAGTATATTTAAACTGGCCAAAGAAAGAAGTAGCGTATTTGAAAATAGATCAAAAGAGATTATTCAAATTTTAAAAAGAGAAATAGAAAGGAGTAAGTATGTACTGTCATCTTTATAATACTCCAACAAAAGATAACATATGTTTCTCAAGTACACATGGGATGTTTTCAGCATCATAGGCTAGAAGATACCATATACCATATGTGATGCATACATCTCAAGTGATAATGAGAATGAGACACCATTGCACACACTAATACATCCATAATGTAAAGACTAAAAAGAGAATAAAGAGAGAATAGGGGAAAATAATAAATAATCACTGAAAACACCTAGATTTATTAAAGAACAACAATAACATATGCATCCATAATACATAAAAATTCAAATAGAACAAATACAAAAAGATCCACAGAAATATAGTAAAAATACTGAAAGTCAAAAAGACAATGAGAAATTACATTGACTGCAGCAAGAAATGCAAAAACTTAAATGCTGTTTCTTTTATAAGATTAAAACAAGATTAACAGTTAACTTATGAGCAGAAACAGTGGAGATCAAAAGGCAGTTCAATAACACAATCAAAGTGCTTAATAAAAAAAATACAAAAGAAAATCAACAATTTTTTTTTTTTTTTTTTTTGAGATGGTGTCTCACTCTGACACCAGGCTGGATGGAGTACAGTGGTGCAATCTCGGCTCACTGCAACCTCCACCTGCCGGTTGAAGTGATTCTTGCGCCTCAGCCTGCCAAGTAGCTGGGACTACAAGCACGCACCACCACACCCGGCTAATTTTTGTGTTTTTTAGTAGAGACTGTGTTTCACCATGTTGGTCAGGATGGTCTTGATCTCCTGACCTCGTGATTCGCTTGTCTCAGACTACCAAAATATTGAGATTACAACAAAAATCTTATATCAAGAAACCTATTTTAAAAAGACTTTCACAAATAACCTTTTTAGCAGACCAATCTTGCAAGAATTACTAAAAGATCTTCAGGATGAACGCAAGTAAAATTAGGTATTAATTTGAATCCAAACAAATAAATATAAGCACTAATAAAGGTAATTTTGAGTACAAATAACACTATTCAGACACATTTTTCTCACTTCTATTAACAGATTAAAAAGCAACTGTAGAAAATAATATGTAATGAATGTACAAAATAATATGTAATGAAATGTATGAAATATTATGTAATGAACTGGACAGCCTTTAACATATAAAGAATGATATATGCATGTTTGTTTGTTAAAAGCAGCACGGAAGATTTAAGGGATAAAGCTGCGTTTCAATTAAGAAAATGACTACGCATCATATCATGCTGTTTTGGTTACTGTACCCTTATGGTGTAATTTGATATAAGGTAATGGAACGTCACCAGCTTTGTTCTTTGCTTTGGATTGTTTTGCTATTTGGGCTTTTCTTGGTTTTATATGAATTTTAGAATTAGTTTCTCCTTATTCGGTGAAAAACTACATTGATAATTGTATAGAAGTTGCATTGAAACTTCTGATTACTTTGTGTCGTATGATCATTTTAATAATAGTGATTCTTTCAATCCATAAACATGAGATTTTTTTTTTCGTTTTTGGTGTAATCTATGATTTTTACATCAGTGTTTCCAGTTCTTCTTGTAGAGCTCTTTTGCTTCCTTCGTTAAATGTATACCTAGATGGTTTAGTTTCTTGTAGCTATTGTAAACTGGATTGCATTCTTGATTTGGTTCTCAGTTTGAACTTTATTGGTGTATAGAATACTACTGATTTTTGTATGTTGATTTTCTATCCTGAAACATTACTGAAGACATTTGACAAATCTTGGAATGTTTTGGAGGAGTCTTTAGGGTTTTCTAGGTATAAGATCATGTCATCAGTGAACAGAGATAACTTGACTTTCTTTTTTCCAATCTGGATGCCTTTTATTTCTTTTTCTTTCCTAATTTCTCTGGCTAGGACTTACAGTACTATGTTCAGTAGGAGTGGTGAAAGTGGCATCCTTGTCTTGTTCCAGGTCTTAGAGGGAATGCTTTTAACTTTCCTCCATTGAGTATAGTGTTGGTTGTGGGTTTTCTCTATATGACTTTCATTATTTTGAGTTATGTTCTTTTGAATAGTACATTGTTAAAGCTTTCTGTCATAAATGGATGCTAGATTTTTAGAGTGCTTTTTCTGCACCTATTAAGATAAGTATAAACCTTTTGTTTTTAATTATGTTTATGTGTTGAAACAAATATGTTGATTTGTATATTTTGAACCACGATTGCATCCCTTGAATAAAACCTACTTGATTTTGGAGTATTATCTTTTTAGTGTATATTAAATTCAGTTGGCTCATATTTTATTGAGGATCTATATTCACTGGAGATATTGGCCTATAGGTTTTTGTTGTTATAGTTTTTTCCTTGCTTAGCTTTGGTAACATGGTAATACTGGCTTCATAGACTACATTAGAAATGATTCTCTCCTTTTCATTTTTTTGGAACAGTTTCAGTAGGATTGGTAGCAGTTCTTTTTTCTAAGAATGGTGAAATTAAGCTGTAAATTGGTTCTGTCTTGTTCTTTTTTATTAGAGATTTTTTTCATTACTGATGTAAATTCACTACTCATTTTTTATCTGTTTAGGATTTCTGTTTCATCCAGATTCAATCTTGGGAGGTTGTTTTTTTTCAAGGAATTTATCCATTTCCTCTAGATTTCCATGTGCATAGAGATGCTCAAAGGAGTATCTAATGATTTTTTGTAATTTTGTGGTAGTATTTATAATGTCACATTTTATCATATTTGATTTTGTTTATTTGAATCCTCTCTTTTTCTTGGTTAATCTGGCTAGTGGTTTATCAACTTTGTTTATCATTTTAAGGAACCAAACTTTCATTTCATTCAAACTTTGTATTGATTTTTTATAATCATGAGATTAATGCAAATCAAACAACAAGATATTATCTTACACTAGGCAGTTGGGCCACCAACAAAAAGTAAAAAAAAAAAAAATAGATGTTTGCAAGTATGCAAAGAAAAGGGAACGCTTATATCTGCTTGTGGGAATGTGAAGTAGTACAATCTCTATGGAAAGCTCTCAAAGAACTAAAAATAGAACTACTACTCAACTCAGCAATTTCACTACTGAGTATCTACCTAAAGGAAAGCAAGTCATTTTTTTTAAATTCCTGTACTTTTATATTCATCATAGCACTATTCACAATAGCCAAATCATGAAATAAAACTAAGTGGTGTCTGTGAGTAGATGACTGGATAAAGTTTGTGATGCATATACATATATATTGCATTTATATATATATATATATACATATACATATATCACAACTACTGTGTTTTTCAGAAACGTGGATATAACTTGAGAGCATTATTCTAAGTAAAATGACAGAAATGGGAAGTCAAATATCCCATATTCTCATTTATAAGTGGGAGTTAATTAAGCGTACACCTGGATATATGGAGTGGAATGATAGATACTGAGGACTCCAAAAAAGGGGATGATGGGAGGGGGATGAATGATGAAAAATTACCTGTTGGTACAATGTACACTATTTGGTTGATGGGTACATTAAAAGTCCAGACTTCACCACAATTCAATATATCCATGTAACAAAACTACATATGTACATCTAAATCTTTAAATAAAAAAAAAAATAAAAATCATTTATTTTATTTTGTACTGTAGTCCACACATACTATTCTACCCATCACCAGATAACTATTCTAATGTATCAATTTTTACTCAATGTTTTATTTTTAAGATTAATTTATTTGACCATTGACCGCCTGCTCCTAATTAATGGTGACATATGTTCATCCAATATATCACACTTTACCTATTTAGCGATTAGCTCTCTTTGCTGCTAACTTTCTACTGTAATAAAAAATGCTTGAGTGATTATGCTTTTATATGCATATTTAATAATTGTTTTGTGATACACACATAGAACATTTCCTAGTTTACAAAATATAGAATATGCTTATTTTAAATGCTTGCTTCAAAAATGCTAGATGACACTATTTATTTATTTATTTATTTATTTATTTATTTATTTATTTATTTATTTTAAGACAGGGTCTTGCTCTGTCACTCAGGCTGGAGTAGAGTGGCACAATCTTGGCTCACTGAAACCTCCACCTCCCAGGTTCAAGTGAGTCTCCTACCTCAGCCTCCCCAGTAGTTGGGATTACAGATGCTACCATGTCTAGCTAATTTTGATATTTTTAGTAGAGATGGAGCCTCACCATGTTAGCTAGGCTGGTCTCAAACTCCCGATCTCAAGTGATCCTCCCACATGGGCTTACCAAAGTGCTGAAATTGCAGACCTGAGCCACTGCACTCCACTCTAGATAGCATTTTAAAATGATTATATGATCTATATTTCTTTGAGCAATACATGAGGATAGGATGCATTTTGATTTCTATAACATAGTCCTCTGGAGAGCACAGTACTTTATGTCTGATGAAGTTTGATTGATCATTTAAAATAAATGGTTTATTATATTATTTATTTAAAATATATCTTTGCCTACCTAGCATTTCAAACATTAAATTTATTTCATTTATTGACATGATATCCTTTTAATTTTTATATTTGAATGTGTGTGAGTGGCTTTTAGGTAAAGGCAAGGGCTTATTTTTTCCTATAATTATATATTTGTTTCAGTACCTCCTTGTACTTTTAGACATTTAGGTAAAAATTATTGGGAATATATTCACAAAGGTGAAACTGCTGAATCAGGAGTAATGATTATATCTTATTTTTCTGAGTTATGCCTAATTATGCTCCAGAATGATCTACACCCCATGTTGTTATTGGCTATTTAATAAGTTTTTCCTATCCTTTAGTTATAAAATAATGTACTTTGATTTTTTAGTTTTCATTTCCTAGATAACTGTCTATCATTCTTCCTGTTAATCTATATATTTAATCTTTTGTTAATTACCTGTCCATAAAAGTGAACCTTTTTTCATGTTTACATATTTGTAGCATTGATTTTAATTCTCTCTACAATAATGTCTTTTAGATATTATAAATACCTTCTTCTATTCTTTCAACTCCATAAGCTTTATTCATGATTTCTTTGAAAGAACATCAATTTCATTGCAAATAGATTAGTTTCTTACCAGAATATTTAGGCTTTGGAAATTGCAAGAATAATAGCCAATATTTACCTTGGATAAAAATTAGTATGTTTTTAATATTGCTTCTATTAATTTTATAGTTTTACTTTTCAAATTTAGTTAGCAGTATTCCCTGGACCCATTGCAAGTTTGATTCTAGGTTACCACACTAAAACAAATACCACAGTAAAGTCATTCACACAAATTTTTTGGTTTCCCAGTACATATAAAAGTTACGCTATTTAAAAGTCTATTAGCTGAGAAACAGCATTAGGTCTAAAAATGTACATACATTAATATAAAATACTTTAATACTAAAAAATGCTAACAATCATCTGATCCTTCAGCTAGTCATAATCTTTTTGCTGGAAGAAGGTTTGGCCTCAATGCTAATAACTGTTGATTAATCAGGGTAATCTTGCTGAAATTTGGGATGGCTGTGGCAATTTCTTAAAATAAGACCATAATGAAGTTCACCACTTTAATTAAATCTTCCTTTCACCAGAGATTTCTCTGTAGCATCTGGTACTGTTTGAATGCATTTTACCCATACTAGAACTTCTTTCAAAATTGGCGTAAATCTTCTCCACCCCACTACTATTTTATCCATCACAAGAAACCATATTTTTTTTCTTATTTGTTCAAGTTTTATCATGAAATGGCAACAATTTAGTTACATCTGCAGGATCTACTTCTAATTTTATCTATCTTGCTGCTTCCAGCACATTTGCAGTTCAAAATTCCCTCTACTGAAGTCTTGAACCCTTCAAAGATATCTATAAAAATTAGAATCAATTTCTTCCAAACTCCCATTCATGCTAACATTTTGACATCATCCCATGAATCATAAATGTTCTTAATTGCCTGCAAAGTGGTGAATCCTTTATAGAAGGTTTTTAATTTACTTTTTCCAGAGCCTTTATAGCAATCACTCCCAATGACATTACATAGCCTTACAAAAAGTATTTCTTAAATGACTTGAAACATAAAATTACTCCTTGATCCATGGTCTACAGAATGAATGTTGTGTTAGTAGGCATAAAAACAACATTAATCGGCTGGGCACGGTGGCTCACACCTGTAATCCCAGCACTTTGGGAGGCCGAGGTGGGTAGATCATGAGGTCAAGAGATCGAGACCATCCTGGTCAACATGGTGAAACCCTGTCTCTGCTAAAAATACAAAAATTAGCTGGGCATGGTGGCACGTGCCTGTAGTCCCAGCTACTCGGGAGGCTGAGGCAGGAGAATTGCTTGAACCCAGGAGGGGGAGGTTGCGGTGAGCCGAGATCGCGCCATTGCACTCCAGCCTGGGTAACAAGAGCGAAACTCCGTCTCAAAAAAAAAAAAAAAAAAAAAAAACATTAATCTCCTTGCACATCTCTCAAAATTATTTGAGAACTAGGTGTGTTGTCAATGAACAGTAATATTTTGAAAGTTTTTTTTTTTTATTCATGAGCAGTAGGTCTCAACAGTGGACTTCAAATATTCAGTAAACTATGCTATGTACAGATGCACTTGTCATCTAGGCTTTGTTGTTCCATTGATAGAACACAAACAGAGTGGATTTAGCATCATTCTTAAGGGATCTAAAACTTTTGGATTTCAAAATCAGCATTGGCTTCAACTAAAAGTCATCAGGTACATTATTCCCTAAAAAGAGAGTCAGCCTGTCCTTTGAAGCTTTGAAACCAGTCATTGACTTCTCTGTTGATATAAAAATTATAGATAGCATCTTCTTCCAATACAAGTCTGCTTCATTTATATTGAAAATCCATTGTTTAGTATAGCCATAATCATCAGTTACCCTTAAGTTAGATCTTCTGGATAACTTGTTGCAACTTCTACATCAGGACTTGCTTCTTCATCTTACACTTTTATGTTGTCATGGAACTGGCTTCTTTCCTTAAACCTTATGAACCAACCTCTGCTAGCTTCAAACTGTTCTGCAGTTTCCTACACTCTTGTGAAGAGTGAAGCTGCCTTCACTCACTTGTTTCTAAAAATAGATTATATCATGCCTAGGGGAATCTTTATGTAATAAAAGACTGTAACTTCCATTTTGCTAGCAAACTCTTTCTTTCTGGCTATGGTGAAGCAAGCTGCAAGGTCAGAGAGGCCTAAATTGTCAATACCTGGGATGGCCTTAAGCCAATAGCCAGAAAGAAACTAAGGATCTAAATCAAAATTTCATAGTAATCGAGTTCCATCAACAACACTGAATTAACTTAGAAGCAGACGCTGACCCAGTTGAATCTTTCATCAGCTTTGTGAGAGTTTATGGAATAGCATTTTGAAAGATCCTGAAGCATGTGACCCTGAAAAGACATGCTTATATTTCTGATCCAGAAAAATTGTATATAATCAATGCCTATGTTTTACTTTTTCTCAACCTTCTAAGTTTTGGGATAATTCCTTATGTAGCAATAGATTACTAATAAAATAGTTTATAGTATTTACTGATATAAGCTAGTCAAGCCCCTCAAATTTTTATTGTAGAAGTCATATGTATATATGTTGAAGATTAGTTCCTAGACACATTATATATTTGAATGCTATTTTATTTTCATTGTATTTTGAGTTAACAATTAATCTATATTAAATATTATTGATTTTGTAAATCTAGTATAAAGTGAAAATGCTAAGACTTGATTTTCAAGAGGACCTTTTTAATAAGAGAATAATTTCATCTTCTCTTTTCAAAGGCTTCCAATTTAGCTTTGAAAAGAGAACAGGATATCAAAGAGTTGTGGTAAAATAGCACATGATCTAACGTGTATGTCCTTCCTATTGTTATAGGCTTGGCTGGAGATTTCATTATTATATTTAGCAGCAGCATTAAAAATATGCAATCTTGTCTTACTACAAGTCATAAAATGAATACAACTTATTCAGTAAGCATAATATTAGGTGTAAAAGGTTTTGCTTTATTTTGTTTTGCACGTGGGGCTTTTTTTAGCATATATGCTATGGAAAGAAATTTTGGTAAAAAATTTCTAAATAGACTACTCTTAACATTAAAAAAATTTAAAGAATCAATTAGTAGAATTTTTCTCTCTTAGTTAATAATGAACAGGTATGCATTTCATCTAGAACATGCACCCAAGAAGAAAGTACATTACTCTTATTTTACAACAAGAAGAAATCTGGACAAATAAAATTAATGGCTTTTCTTGAGTCTAACAGAAATCTATCAACACAGGGAGGAAAACACTATAAAATTTTCAGAGACAGACAATTGGGGGAAATTACAGGACCTGAGCATTTTATTACCTGTGAAAAATGCCATGAAACAAATGAGTCAGGAAGATGATTAAAGTAGAGCTTTCCTTTTAAAAAGTGTAAGTATAGTATAGAATAAAAATATAAAGGAATGGGAATAGATGTGAGTTGGCCACCACCCACTTTCAGGAAAAATCAATATTTGCTTACAGAGCAAGTCACCAAAGATAATGAAAAACTCTCCCTAGGGGAAGGGGCTCTAACAGGGTTAGGAGGGGAATGCCACTGGCAATTTTTCCTATTACCCCATGGGGAGGGAAGGGAGTAGGGAAAGCCTTATTCTGCAGGAAAAGAACAACAAAGGGGAGGCAATCCTTCCTCCCCAGCCACTCAAGTAGTTAGAACTACAGGTATGTGCCACCATGCCCAGGTATTTTTCCATGTTGTGTGTGTATGTGTGTGTGTGTGTGTGTGTGTGTGTTTGGTAGAAACTAGATCTGGTTATGTTACCCAGGCTGGTCTCAAACTCCTGGCCTCCAGCAATCCTCTCACTTCAAACTTCTAAAGTGCTGAGATTACAAGTGTGAGTCACTGTGCTAAACCCTAATGAACATTCCATCCAATAGAGTATTTCAACCAATAGCAGCAAAATACGTGTTCTTCTCAAGTGCACACAGAACATTCTTTAAGATAGATTACATGTTAAGCCATAAAACAAGTCAATAAATTTAAGAAAACTGAAATCATATTGTATATTTTTTAACCATAATGGTACGAGACTATAAATCTATTAAGGGAGGAAAATTGGAAAATTTAAAAAGAAGTGAAAATTAAACAACTCACTTCTGAAGAACAAATGCCTCAGAGAAAAAATTACTTATGGAATGTTACAAATGCAACTCTAAGGGGAATTTATAGGAATAAATACACTAATTTAAAAAAAGAGATCTCAGGTAATTAAATTTATACCTCAAGGAACTTGAGAAAAAGAAAAAAGCTAAGCCCATAGTCAGTAGAATCAAGTAAATAAAGATAAAAGGAGAACTAAATGAAGAAAAAAGCTACAAAAACAAATAGAAGATATTAATAAAAGTGAGATTTGATTTCTTAGAACATAAAATTAACAAATCTTTAGCTAGACTGACTAAAAGAAGAGAAGTCTCAAATTAATACAGTTATAGATGAAGAAGACATTACAATCAATTTCACAGAATGATAAAAGATTATAAGTATTACTATGAACAATTATATGCCAACAAGTTGGATAACCTAGGAAAAATAGAAAAAATTTTAAACACATACACTGTATCAAGACTAAATCATGAAGAAATACAAACCTGAACAGACCAATTGTATTAGTCTGTTTTCACACTACTGATAAAGACATATCTGAAAGTGGGAACAAAAAAAGCTTCAATTGGACTTACAGTTTCACGTGGCTGGAGAGAGCTCAGAATCATGGTGGGAAGCAAATGGAACTTCTTACATGATGGTGACAAGAGAAAAATTAGGAAGAAGCAAAAGCAGAAACCCCTGATGAACCCACTAGATCTGGTGAAACTTATTTACTATCACAAGAATAGCGTGGGAGAGACTGGCCCTCATGATTCAATTGCCTTCCCTGGGTCCCTCCAACTATATGTGGGAATTCTGGGAGATACAATTCAAGTTGAGATTTGGATAGGGACACAGCCAAACCAGATCACTAACAATGACAAAGAAGATTAAATTACTAATCAAAAGACCCAGTACCTAATGGCTTTATTGATGAATTACCACAAACCAATTATTTAAGAAAATGCCTTTTGAAATTCTTCCAAAACAGTAAAGAAGAAACACATTCAAACTCAGTTTAAAAGATAAGAATTACCATGATATCAAAGCTAGACTAAGACACTACAAGAAAAAATAGAGGCCAATATAAACACAGATACAAAAATCCTTAACAAAATACTAACAAATTATATTCAATGACACATTAAAAGACTAACACATCATAATCAAGGGAGGATCATCCCTGAATTGCAAGGACGATTTGCCATAAATCAATTAATATAATACATCCTAATAGAATATAGAACAAAAATCATATAATCACTTTAATAGATGAAAACACATTATTAGACAAAATTCAACATTCTCTCATGATTAAAAACTCAACAATTCAGTTACAAAAGAAATAGATCCCAACATAATCAACATTATATATCACATGCTCATATGTAACATCGTACTCAATAGTGAAAAAGTTGAAACCTTTTTTTCTGAGATCAAAACAAAAGGCAAGGGTGCCCACTCTCACTACTTGTAATTGACATAGTACTAAAAGTTTTATCTATGCAAGTAGGTTACACAAATGTAAAACTTCCAAATAGGCTGGAAGAAATAAAATTATCTCTTTTTGAAAATAGCAAATTCAGTAAAGTTGCATTATGCAAAATAAACATACAAAAATTAGTAGCTCTTCTATGTACTAATAAGAAATATTAAAAATTTAAAATACAATCTTATTTATAATAGAATCAATGAAATAAAATACTTAGTGATAAATTTAACCAAAGGAGAAAGATCTGTGTGCTAAAAACTATAAAACATTTCATTAAAGAAATTGCAGAGGAAAAAAACAAAATTTATACTCATGGATCAGAAGAAACAATATTATAAACATGTGTATACTACCCAAAGGGAACTACATATTCAGTGTAACTCTCAATAAAATTCCTACGGCACTTTCAACGCAAATACAAAATGCAGTCCTAATATTCATATTAAACCACAAAAGACCCCAAATACCCAAAATACTTTTGCACAACAAGAACAACAAAAAAGCTGAGGCACCATATTATTTTATTTCAAACTACACTACAAAGCTATTATAATCAAAGCCACATAATCTTGGCATAAGAACAGAAATACAGACTAATGAAACAGTATACAGTCCCCAGAAATAAACCCACATATTTATGGTTAATTGATATTTAAAGAAAATACATGTGGAAAAGGAATTCTCTTTATTAAATCTTTTTTACAAACTGGATATCCTCATGCAGAAGGATGAAATCAAACCCTTATCTCACATCATTTACAAAATCAACTGAAAGTGGATTAAAGACGTGAATGTAAGACCTGAAACTGTAAAACTACTAGAGGAAGACAGAGAAAAAGTTTATTGACATTAGTCTGAGCAATAATTTTTCAGGGTTATGTTCTCAAAAGCATAAACCACAAAAGCAAAAAAATATACAAATGGGATTATACAAACTAACAAGCTTCTATATACAAAGAAGTTTTTTATTTTTAAAATAAGCTTTTTTAAAATAAAAAAATATTTTTCTATAAAGAAAATATTTTATATAAAATAAAAAATAGGGTGAAGAGACAATCTATGGAATAAAAAAAATTGCAGTTTATACATCTGATACTGGGTTAATATGTAAATTATATAAAGAGCTCACACAACTAAATTGCAAGAAGACAAATAACATGATTGAAAGATGAGTAAAGAACCTGAAAAGATATTTTCCACAGAAGACATACAAATGACTAAAAGGTATTAAGAAAAAGTGCTCAATCTTGCTAATCATCTTCAAAACCACCAAAAGGTATTACCTTACACTTGTTAGAATGACCGTTATCGAAAGAACAACAGATAATGAGTGTTGGTGAGGATGTAGACACTAAAGAACACTTGTGCACTGTTGGTGAGAATGTAAGTTAGTACAGTCATTAGTACGACCACCTCAAAAAATTAGAAATAGAATTACTACGTGACCTAGCTCTCCTATTTCTGGATATATATTCAAAGGAAATGAAATCAGTGTGTTGAAAGGAACTCCCAAGTGTACTGCAACACTATTCACAGTAGCCAAAATATGAAACTAGCACAAGTGGCCACTGATGGATAAAGGAAATGTGATATACATATTAAGTGGAAAAATATTCAGCATTAAAAAAAACATATCATTTGCAAACACATGAATGAAGTTGCTTAACATTAAGTTAAACAACCAGGTGTCAAAAGACAAATTCTGCATCATTTCACTTGTATGTGGAATCTAAAAAACTTTAACTCATAGCAACAGAGAGTATAATGGCAGTTACCAGGGGTTGTAGTTTGGGGCAGGAAGGGGAGGGGTAGAAGAAATAGGAAGTTGGTGTGAAAATAAAGCTCAATCAAAATTACAGAGATTAGAAAATCATGAAGGAAAACACAGTCTAAAGGAATATAAAAACCTCCAACAAAATAGGTCTTAATATCATCGATCATTTAAAATGTTAATAAACTAAGCACTCCAGTTAAAAGGGTGTCAGATTAGATTTAAAAAGAAAATATCTTATTCTTTGCCATCTACAATAAACTCATTTTTTATACAAATAGAAGATTGTTCAAACTAAAAAGAGGGAGAAATACATACTACATCAACACTGATTATAAAATGCTGGACAACCTCTATTGCTTTCAGAAAAAGTGAACTTTAGAACAAAAAAACTTGTTAGACAAAAAAATGTACCTTATTTTGAGGTACTAGAGGTAAGGACTCTAACATATGAATTTTGGAAATACAATTTGACCCATAATATTAAATTAACACAATCTTAGTATTGGTGGATATCATCTTTTATGTAATCTGAAAGAAAAAATTGAATGTCTTCTATAAATGTGAACCAGAAAGAATTCACCCCTTAACAGGTACTGTGGAGAGAATTGCTGATATCCAATTAATAAAACATCCTGAAATATATAAATCATTTACAGAAAAATAAATGTTATAAGACAGATGCTATCTAATGTTCCGTAGTGTAAATAATAGAAATATGTGTATGCATAATTAGACATTTTGGTCTTTTTACAAGAAAATAAATATGCTAATTATAAAGTTACGGATTCTAATGCACAGAGATTTTATATGACGTGAATTCAAATAAAGCCACAATTATGAATCCTTAATTCACATGAATTGGACAAACATTGTATACTGAAATAGAGTGGTTTTATATATATACATAAATACATGTGTTTATGTGTACATATATACATAATGTACATATATTATATATTATACATAACATAATACATATGTTACATGATATTGTATATCTTATTACTTATTTGTTATAGATTATATCATATATGTATAAAGCAATGTAGATCATGTATGTATAGAATACATATATGTAAATGTATAATATGTATTTAAATATAATATGTGTATATGTACATATATACATATGAGATATATCTATTAAAATACTTGACATGCTACAAAAAACATGTAAATATATTGAGTTTAGGATTTAGATATTTTTAATTGTGAGGTAAATAATGCTGAAGGAAAGTAAGTCTGGGCAGAATGTTATGTATTTATTAAATGTTGGATAATATTATATAATCATGATTTTAGGTGGAGTAAACACTCAGAGAAATATTTTAGTTTACTTTGTCAGATCTACTGATGCAAGTTTGTTTTTCCCCAACATTTTTATGATTTCTTTTTCATGTATTTTAAATAACTAAATTATGGTTTATCACCCTATTGTAGATTCTACTGTAGACTTTGATCAGGGGAATATCATGTTAATTTATATTTAATTTGTAATGTTGGATTAGGTCTATGAGATCATTTCAAAACACCAGGCATGAAACTTCTTGATTTTCTGACCTATTTCCCATAAGAGGCTTATTTCTACCGTTATAATATAAAGTGATGGACTGGATGTTGATTTTTACAGCCCCTGCTCTGTGAATTATACCTGTAGTGATACAAAGCTACAGTTTTCTAACTAACTTTCTGTCCTTCTTTGCTTTCCTCTGGTTTCATCAACTGAGATTTAGCTGAACAATTATGATTGCATCCAAACCAATTTTTGCTTTTTCTCTGTTTCCCTGTGAACCAGTTACATTAATGAAATATAGATTGTAAGGTACCAAAAACATGAAATGTGAATAATGTGATTAAGCACTTTCCTTTTCGGTCAAGTTTTTTTGTTACTTTAAGCCTTAACAGAAATATTGTTTTCCAAGATATTATCAATCTTTCCTGAGATTCACAGGGCAGAGACAGTTTAGGACCTCATTGTATATCAACTGTTTTAGTCTTATTGCTAGGGCTTTGAAATTTAGAGTGAGGGTTATGCTACTTGTCATCATGCCTGCAACACAGGAATTATTATTGAGACTTTTAGAATGTTCTTCATTTAATGAATTGTTTAAAGTGTGAAAGGTGAAAAAAAGTGCTAACCTAGAATTCTATATCAAATGAAAATAAAGCAAAATAAATTTAACTAAAAATATAAAGGCTAGATCAAGTGACTCTAAAATGTAGAAAATAATATGAAGATACCCAAACAGTAGAACCTCTTGAAAAAATGTTTGACAATCAGACATCTAGATGTTTATTTAAGATAAATAAGTATTGTTAGAGAAGCCTCTACATACAAAAATGTTTATAGCAAGTATATTCATAACTGCCCAAATTAGGAAACATGCATAATATTCAACAACAGGGTAAATAAATAAAGTATAATATTTGATACATGAAATTATCACACAGCACGTTGTGAAAGGCACCAATTTCCCCAAATTAGAAAAGCAAAAACAAACAAAATCTAATTTTTAAAAATAATACTTCATAGACCAGAAACCTTCTATATGTGTATCACTTATTATAATATAAGTAAGCTCACTAAATTCTTTATTCTAGCATGACCCACTGTCTTGAGAAGGAATTTATATTTCAGCCTGAAAGGAAAGAAGTCAAAGAACAGGATTGTGAGGAGTTGTTGTCAGATTGACAAATGATGGTCATAGAGACCTGAGAGGGCACTGAGAGAAGACAATAAACCCAGGGTTGCTTAAGGGACATTGTGGCAGTAAACAGAATGATTGCAATGAAAAAGAAAAGCAAAGTTAAAAACAAAAACATGACATTAAAAACAAGCAAAAAATGCACTTAAGTATCTAGGAACTGACCCATTTTTAATATTTACTTTTTTTTTTTTTGTTGTTGAGACAGGATCTCACTCTGTCACCCAGGCTAGGGTAGAGTGGCACGATCACAGCTCAATGTAGCCTCAAACTTGTGGCCTCAGGCAATAGTCTCACCTCGATTACAGGAATGAGCTACTGTGCCTGGTACATTTATATACTCTATTAGACTGGGCTGTCACAACAGAATACAACAGGCTGAGTAGGTTAAGCAAGAAAGATCGATTTCTCACATTTCTAGAAGCCAAGAAGTTCGAGATCATGGTGTTGATTCAATTCCTGGGGAGGAGTCTCTTCCAGGTTTGCAGACAGACCTTCACACTGTTTCTTTACATGGTAGAGAAAGAACGCTCTGGTGATCCTTCTTCTTGTAAGGGTCTCCCTACAATGAACTCATTTAACCATTACCACTTCCAATAGGCTTTATCTCCTAATGCAGTCACATAGGGTGGTGGGGCTTCAACATATGAAATTTGGTGGGACAGAATTTGGTTGATAAAATTGTCAGAAATAAAATGGAGGCACTTTTGTCATACCCTGGCAAAATGGAGTTAGGAGGTAATGAAGGGAGGGTTTTAATGCATCTATGCCAGGTAACAAGAAGGATCAAAAAAGGCTGCAAGAAACATAGCCTTGCACAAAGGCAACCTCAACCTTACACAAAAATCTTTATGTGAGAACATCCACCCAGCAACTGCCTGTCCAACCTTGAGCTGATGCCACCAATTTTATTGATTCTTGTCAAGGATGATTGTTTCAGAACAAGTTTTGTAATCCTCTTCATTGTTCCTTTTTGTTTGTTTGTTTGTCTATGTTTTTAGATGGAGTCTCACTCTGTCTTCCAGGCTGGAGGGCAGTGGTGCCATCTCAGCTCACTGTAACCTCCGCCTCCTGGGTTCAAGCAATTCTCCTGCCTCAGGCTCCTGAGTAGCTGGGACTACAGATGCATGCTACCATACCTGGCTAATTTTTTTATATTTTTAGTAGAGACAGCGTTTCATCTTGTTAGCCAGGATGGTCTCGATCTCCTGACATCGGGATCCACCCAACTCGGCCTCCTAAAGTGCTGAGATTACAGGCAGGAGCCACCGTGTCCAGCCGCATTCTTCTTTTAGAGACCCTTGTCTTCCCTCACCTCCCTGAATATGCCCACGTATATTGTCATTGCAATACTCATTCTCAATAAAGATATTTCTTTTGGAGATCTTCTCTCTGTCTATTACTTAGGTCAAAATCATCTGATGTCAAGAAGCAGGATGGAAGCACACTTGCCTCAGATGATCACCAGTCCACGGGCTACAGCATCGTACTGACTGAGCCCTTTGTGTCCTTTGCTCCTGTGAGTCACCTTCTCTGCCCTGTTCAACCCCCTTTTGGAATTCTAAAAATTCTTTCTTTTGATTTTATTTGAGATGTAGGGCCACCTTTCATAAAGGTCCTTGCAAACTTCTCAGGACTATAAAAGGCTTGTGTCTTTTCTGGCAAGCCCTTTCTTGCATGAGAACAGCATCTTTCTGGAGAGTAGTTTATACACAACTTAGATTCTGTCCGTGAGGTATGTCTTTTCTGGTGAATGTATTTTCTTTTTTTTGCTTACGTTGTTTAATATTTTGGCGTGTCTCCATACCCAGCTTAACATTATTGTGAATACTGTTATTTTGTTTTCATTTTGGTTTGGCTACGGGCATCTGCAAATGCTTTGGCTCTTTTATTTTTCCCTGCTTGTTTCTGAACATCTTCCAAGAGCAAAAAAAGTAACATTCTAACCAGCAGGCACGGTATGGCTAACTAAAACCTACCAGGGCATTCATCACCATCTATGAGAAAATCTTGTCCCTGAAGAAAGTCCCTGTGATAAGATAAATGTCACATACAGGCAAGCTCATCACTAGTGAAATGAGATAATTCCCCTGAGCTTTTCATGGATCTTGTGAAGCTGGTGGCTCATTTACTCAATCCACAGCTCTCAATCCCTCTCGGGAGGAGAAGCATGCAGGTGAGTGGGTGTAGCTGCTGGGACCAGTGCTTGTGGGCCCTGGCAGGAAGAGAGCTCCATGAAGCCCTGTGGCAGTAGGGTGATATCCATGATCCCCAGAGCCCCAGAGTGCATGGGCTACAGTGTGCTTTTTCAGCTTTGCCATCCACGGATGGCTTACGTGTTTAACAACTCAGTGTGACAGTCCTCTGTATCAGCGCTCTTGATGTGTCCAGGAAGGATCATGTCATACAAACGAAGATTATAAATACAGAGAATTTTATTGCTGATGAAAGTGGCTTTCAGCAGTATGGGGAGCTGAAAAGGGGATGGAGTGAGAAGGTGGTCTTCCACTGGAGTTTGGCCATCCTGGCTGAACATTTCTCCAAAGTCCCACCGTCAAACCTTCCCTCTAAAGTCAAGCTGCTCCTCTCCAACATCCAACTGCTGCTTCTCTTCTCTTCTCTTCTTTGCTGCTCTGCCACTCTGCCGGTGGGGCCTGGGGATTTTCTGAGTACAAGATGAGGGGAAGTGTGGGCCAAGATGGTTTTGGGGAAGGCAATATTTTGGAAAAATACAGGAATGCATGTTCTCAATTTGTGCCACGGGTCCAGGCTTTCGTGTATGGCCCTTTCCAGGGACTACCGTCTTCTACCCAGTATTTCCCTGCCTCCTGTCCATATCACTAGGGCATCTGCCAGTCTCAATAAAATATCTGTACTACTAGAAAAACCTTTGTCACAGGATGGAAAACTAGGTCAAAGGCCATTCACCAAGTATTTAAAAAAAAAAAGTATCCTGTGACTGGCACGCTGTAAAACAAAACACCAGTCCAAATGGCTGATATTCCTGACAGGATTTATAGATATTTTTCTGTGTGTTTTTCTTTTCTTTATTCTTTTTTCTCTGAACACATTAATAAGATATAAAATGGGATTCACAAAATTCTAAGGTATGGCAAAATCTCTGGAATGCCAGCCAGCTGTGCATTCAAAGTTTAAGGCACATTCTCAAACATATTTTTAAACTGATAGGCAAATTACACCAAGGATAATTTTGGGCCATAATTATGGGAAATGTTTGAACTCCCTAAGCATGTTTTTATTATAAGAATGCAACTACACACTTAAAAGTCAGATTATTGTAACATGCAAAGGTTTCTAAACTTTCTATTTTGTTCCTCTACCTATTTTGAAATTCTGACTTTTCTTCTAGTCACTGCTGCAGTTGTTATTATGATAAAAATTGAAAGATTAACAGTCTAAAAGAAAAGAACCTTAAGTGCTTACAAAAATTAGAGTCTCAGATCAAACAAGTTTGCTTATTAACAACTCATGCCTTGCAAATCTCTTGACTTCAGAGGTATAATAAAAGGTGATTCTGTTCAGCATAGAAATTTCCTTGTCTGCCGCACACAGGCCAAAAAACAAAACAAAACAAAAAAAACCCAAAAACACTTCAAATAATCCTTTGAAAATTATTTCTAAAGTGTGTTCCCCACCTGCACTGATGAATCAAGCAACCAGACCAGCAAACAAAACCAAGATAAATTATTACTAAATTCACGGTCACTTGAAGATTTGTTTTTCCAGTGATTCCCAGTGAAAATGTAAACATCTGAGGAACTAACCCATAAAATCACTTAAAACTATAAAAAAGGGTAAAAGAAGGCTTTTTAAAAATCAAACTGAAATGTAAAAGTTCCCTTGCCTCCCTTCAGGGCCTGCGATAGGGGTGTGGCTAACTTCTTCAGTGCCCCCTGCTCAAACCTCTAGGGAGCATACAGAAGGGCAGGCTGTAGGGTTCTGACCCTATAGCAGTGTCTAGGGGTGAATGTTTACAGCTGAAGCCCCTATGGGCATGTGTTACAGGGTGCTTTTTTAGTTTAGCCCTCCATAGGTGGTTTGTGTTAGCTCAATTAGACCCCTGTCTTATTGCAAGGAGAGGGTTTTCTGTATCCTGGGGTTCTTGCCTTCGGGTATAGGAAGAATCGAATCACACATGGTCTTTTTTTTTTTTTAATATATATGCTTTTTATTGCATTTTAGGTTTGGGGGTACATGTGAAGAACATGCAAGATTATTACATAGGTACACACATGGCAGTGTGATTTGCTGCCTTCCTCCCCATCACCTGTATCTGTTATTTCTCCCCATGCTATCCCTCCCCAACTCCCCACCCCCTGCTGTCCCTCCCCTT
>PVKV010007550.1:0-95163 GCA_004027835.1 Alouatta palliata
CCCTTTTCCCCCCCGACAGACCCCAGTGTGAGATGCTCTCCTCCCTGTGTCCATGTGTTCGCATTGTTAAGCACCCGTCTATGAGTGAGAATATGCGGTGTTTGATTTTCTGTTCTTGTGTCAGTTTGCTGAGAATGATGGTTTCCAGGTTCATCCACGTCCCTACAAAGGATGCAAACTCATCATTTTTGATGGCTGCATAATATTCCATGGTGTATATGTGCCACATTTTCCCTGTCCAGTCTATCATCGATGGGCATTTGGGTTGGTTCCAGGTCTTTGCTATTGTAAACTGTGCTGCAATGAACATTCGTGTGCATGTGTCCTTATAGCAGAATGATTTATAGTCATTTGGACATATACCCAGTAATGGGATTGCTGGGTCAAATGGAATTTCTATTTCTAGGTCCTTGAGGAATTGCCACACTGTCTTCCACAATGGTTGAACTAATTTACACTCCCACCAACAGTGTAAGCGTGTTCCTATTTCTCCACATCCCCTCCAGCATCTGTTGTCTCCAGATTTTTTAATGATCGCCATTCTAACTGGCGTGAGGTGGTATCTCAATGTAGTTTTGATACGCATTTCTCTAATGACCAGTGATGATGAACATTTTTTCATATGTTTGTTGGCTTCATGTATGTCTTCTTTTGTGAAGTGTCTGTTCATATCCTTCGCCCACTTTTGAATGGGCTTGTTTGTTTTTTTCTTGTAAATCTGTTTCAGTTCCTTGTAGATTCTGGATATCAGCCCTTTGTCAGATGGGTAGATTGCAAAAATTTTTTCCCATTCTGTTGGTTGTCGATTCACTCTAATGACTGTTTCTTTTGCTGTGCATAAGCTGTGGAGTTTGATTAGGTCCCATTTGTCTATTTTGGCTTTTGTTGCCAATGCTTTGGCTGTTTTGGTCATGAAGTCCTTGCCTACACCTATGTCCTGAATGGTTTTGCCTAGATTTTCTTCTAGGGTTTTTATGGTGTTAGGTCTTATGTTTAAGTCCTTAATCCATCTGGAGTTAATTTTAGTGTAAGCTGTCAGGAAGGGGTCCAGTTTCTGCTTTCTGCCCATGGCTAGCCAGTTTTCCCAACACCATTTATTAAACAGGGATTCCTTTCCCCATTGCTTGTTTTTGTCAGGTTTGTCAAAGATCGGATGGTTGTAGATGTGTTGTGTTGCCTCGGAGGTCTCTGTTCTGTTCCATTGGTCTATAGATCTGTTTTGGTACCAGTACCATGCTGTTTTGATTACTGTAGCTTTGTAGTATAGTTTGAAGTCCGGTAGTGCGATGCCTCCAGCTTTGTTCTTTTTGCTTAGAATTGACTTGGCTATGCGGGCTCTCCTTTGGTTCCATATGAAGTTTAAGGTGGCTTTTTCCAGTTCTGTGAAGAAGGTCATTGGTAGCTTGATAGGGATAGCGTTGAATCTGTAAATTACTTTGGGCAGTATGGCCATTTTCACGATATTGATTCTTCCTAGCCATGAACATGGAATATTTTTCCATCTGTTTGTTTCCTATCTTATTTCATTGAGCAGCGGTTTGTAGTTCTCCTTGAAGAAGTCCTTTACGTTCCTTGTTAGTTGTATTCCTAGCTATTTTGTTCTCTTTGTAGCAATTATGAATGGCAGTTGGTTCTTGATTTGGCTGTCTTTAAGTCTGTTATTGGTATATAGGAATGCTTGTGATTTTTACACATTGATTTTGTATCCTGAGACTTTGCTGAAGTTGCTTATCAGTTTCAGGAGATTTTGGGCTGAGATGATGGGGTCTTCTAGATATACAATCATGTCTTCTGCAAATAGAGACAAATTGACTTCCTCCTTTCCTATTTGAATATCCTTTATTTCTTTTTCTTGCCTGATTACTCTGGCTAGAACTTCCAGTACTATATTGAATAGGAGTGGTGAGAGAGGACATCCTTGTCTAGTGCCAGATTTCAAAGGGAATTCTTCTAGTTTTTGCCCATTCAGTATGATATTGGCTGTTGGTTTGTCGTAAATAGCTTTTATCATTTTGAGATATGTTCCATCAATACCTAGTTTATTGAGGGTTTTTAGCGTAAAGGGCTGTTGGATTTTGTCAAAGGCCTTCTCTGCATCAATTGAGATTATCATGTTTTGCTTCTTCTCAATTTCTAAAAGGTCATTGCCCATCTTAGAGAAAGGCTTATTAAGGCATTCAATTTGCAAAGTAGTGTGCTATCCAAGAAGCTTAAACCAGTCTGATCTTTCAGCTTGTCCTCAATTTCTTGAACTTCCACACCTATCTTAGCCCACCTCAGAGTCAAGTCTGCTAACAATCAAGAGAAAATATGCATGAAATTAATAGATGGACAGTTGAGAGACACTCTAAATATTTAATTAAATTGTGGAAGTGCAGTGGTAAAATATACCCTTTAGATTTTATGTCTTCCTCTTCGTGAGCCTCAAAGTTCCTTCATGTATAAATTCAGGTGAAAGGGAAAGTAAAAGTGAATTAGCATCTGAAACACAGAGATCCAGGATTTCTTACAGTCTCATCCTACAAAACAAGCTTCTAGACCAGCTATTTTTAAACTAAATCTAATTAAATGTATAAATTATTTCTTAATTTAGTTAGGATTATTTTTTGGAGTGGGCTTATACTTCAGTGATTAAGTTTGGGGATAGTTGGATGACAGTTATCTCAGGGTGACTCAGTTCCTACCACTCCAAGTTGATCTCTTGTTTCTGTAAAACAGAAGGGTTCTTCTCAGACCAAAACACTGCAGCAACAAACACAAATAATTAAAAATACTTAGACCTCACAGCTTTCTATAATATATATATTTTTAAATGACACTGTAAATAAGTAATCTGAATTTTTAAAGCTCAGATTTTTTACTTTTCTTTAATCCTGAATTCTAAGCTATCAGTAAACTTTGATTTAATGAGGTTTTGTTGCTGTTGTGCTTGTTTAGTTTGTTTTTGTTTTTGTGTTTTGTTTTGTTTTGTTTTTTGTTTGTTTGTTTTAAAGAGTTGGGGTCTTGCTCTCTCACTCGGGCTGGAATGCAGTGGCATACTCATAGTTCACTGCAGTCCAGCTTCTGGACTCAGGGATCTTTTGGCCTCAGCTTCCCAAATCATTGGGATTAGGGCAGGAACCACTGCATCTGACTTTTTGTTGTTGTGGTTGTTAAAGAGCCACATAGATGTTATTCCTATGTATTGAAATGTAGATTACCAGAAAAGAATCTGGTTTAGAGAGTAAATCATTATCTCAGCAAAGAGGCTGATATGATTTCACTGTCCCCACCCAAATCTCATCTTACACTGTAGCTCCCATAATTCTCACATGCTGTGGGAGGGACGTGGTGGGAGATAACTGAATCATGGGTACAGTTTCCCCCATGAGATTTATTTATGCTAGTAAATAAGTCCCATGAGATCTGATGGTTTTATAAGGGCTTTCCCCTTTCACTTGACCTTCATTCTCTTTTGACTGACACCATATAAGACGTACCTTTGCTCCTCCTTTGCCTTCCACCATGATTATGAGGCCTCCCCAGCCATGTGAAGCTGTGAGTCCAGTAAACCTATTTTTCTTTATAAATTACCCAGTCTCAGGTATGTCTTTATTTGCAATGTGAGAACAAACTAATATAGGAGCAAACATGTTCAAATTGGTTTCTGTTTCCATTTTCTTATTCATTTCCTCTTTATGACTATCAACAATTTGTTTTCTAAAAAACTCATGATACTTAACCAAATTACTATTTTTTTCAATAGCCAGTAATTACTCACACACACACACACACACATATATATCTATATATATATACACTACTTTTGTCAATGTGACATAATTTCCTAGTATCAGAACTAGGTGAAAATGAATATACTTTAAGTATATGATCCATTTTTACTTAATTAATGTACATTGGTATACATGAGATAGGTATCAATCCTGTGCATACGAATACACAATTGTTCTTGCACCATTTGTTAAAAATGCTATCCTTTCTCTACTGATTTGCCTTTGTACCTTTATCAGAATTGGTCAACAATATATGTGTGTATCTATGTCTGACATTTTTATTCTATTCCATTGACCAATTTGTCTATCTTTGTATCTATTTTTTTTTTAATTCCAGAAGAAAACATGAAAGAAAATTTGTGGCATTGAATTAGAAAAGATAAAAAAAAAGATAAATTGGAGTATGTCAAAATTTGAAACTTCTGCTCTTCCAAAGAAAAAGTTAAGAAAATGACAATACAGACAAGGTAGGAGTAGAAAGCATTTACAATGCTTATACATCTGATAAATGAATTATATCTGGAATATATAAAGAACTCTCAATCTCAGTAATGAAAAACAAGATCAAATCAATAAAAGTGTACAAAATATTTGAATAGGCACTCAACCAGAGAGATTACATAGATCGTTAATCAGCCCATACAAAGATGCTCAGCACTATTAGTCTTTATGGAAATGCAACTTAAAACAATAATAAAATATCTATTAGTAGGACTGAAGTGAAAAAAATTGGCCATACCAAGCATTAGCAGGGATACATAGGCACTGGAACTTTCACAAACTGCTGTAGAAAGGAAAAATGGCACAAGCAGCTTGGAAAAGAATTTAGAAGTTTTGTAAAAAGTTAAAAATAAACCTATCCTGTAATCCAGCTATTTAACTCCTAGGTATTTACCCAAGAAAAATAAGGCATATGTTCACACAAATGCTTATACATTAATGCTCGTAAATGCTTTGTTTGTAAATACTAGAAACTGGAACTGATCGATATGTTTATCAGCCAAATGAATAAACAAATTGTGACACATCCATACAATGGAATACTATATAACAAAGAAAAAGCGGACTCTTGATACAGACAACATGAACATTTCTCTATAACTATGCTGTTAGAGAAGCAGGTTAAAAAATAGTACATATTAACTGATTCTCTCCATGGAAACATTTAGAAAACAAACAAAAAACCTAATCTATAGTGACAGAGTGCAGATCAGTGGTGCCTGGTGTAGGGCTAAGAAAGGCTGGAGGGAAGGGGTACCAAGGGGCACAAGGGCATCTTTGGAGATGATGGACATATTAATTATCACCATTGTAGTGATGGTTTCATGAATGTGTGCCTTTGTCAACATTTATAATATGCTACACTGAATGTACCATTCAGTGTATGTTAATTATACTTCAAAAAGCAATTTTAAAAAGTTTCTAAAGTGAAATGTTTTAAATCTAATTCAGTGGCCATACCTTTTGAAGAGTGACGTGTCAGAGCCCTGGATGGTTTGGGAAGGATTTATGTCCTTTACTCTGAAGCTGTTATCTAGTTCTCTTAGACTTTGCCTAGCCAACTTTTCTCAGTTCTTCAGGTCTCAAAATCCATTTAGGAAGACAGAAATCCTGTCTTCCTAAAGTTCCCTCTGCCTTCCTTACACACAGAGATTTCTCCTAGCTAATACTGTGACACTTAGGTCGTGTGTAATCAGATTCTTGTGACAATTATGATTTCTGAGGGCGGGGCTTGCTCTGTCTTCACCATTTCCTTGGGAAATGCCTTAAATAAATTAGGTGGTTAATAAACATTGCTTACTCAAGTTAATTTTATTATGATGTATGTGTACATATATTTATGCACACAAATTCTCACATACTCTCCGTCTCACACACACAGACTTACATGCCATGTGGTGCTTATAAGCTAGTTTCACATGTCTTTTATAATCTTCCATTGATTCTACTTCCCTGTCAATAACTGCAGTGTGTATTTAAAATATCCAAATAACTTTGAAATTAACAAAGAGAATCATGTATTTCAATGGCTTAATTTTAGCAACACTGTTTTATACAAACACTTTTTCCATCTAGTGACTCTCTGGTCATAGGCAAATTTATGAACTCCTCTTAACTTTAGTCTCTCTCCATCCAAAATTAACACGTTAATGTCTACCTTATGAGATTGTGTCAAGGTCCTGGTGATCCCATATGTGAAAAGCTTATCTAAGTATTTAAAACATGATAAGGCCTGATTATATGGAGGCCATAAAATAATAGCTACATCTGAAGAACATTTCAACCTCTCCCAGACACTCCTTTCTAAGCTTATTTCACTGTTCCTGCTTTAGAAACTTCCTCTGTGTCTATGCAACTCTCTGGAGTTGATGATTCCCTATATTATTACAGTTAAAAACTCCCTTTGATCTCTTACTAATGAGCCTGAATCAACTCTCTTATTTTAAATGAGTCTCTTTCGGTAGCTTCCCCTTAAATAATGAAATAAGAGGATGAATGTATAGTGAGCATCTATCAGGTTACAAACATTTGATATCTCATATAATACTAATCTTCAAAATAAGTTTCGAGTAGGCATTATTTCTGTTTATAAGTAAAGATGTTGAGACTCAGCAAGGTTAAGAATTTCATCAAAGGTCACACAACATATAAATGATGAATACGAATGTCAAACTGAATTGTCTGACCCTGAAATTCATGTTTCTTTCTACTACATAATGCTACTCTCCTCAGTTATCCTATGAAACTTACTTCTAGGAAAATCACGTTTAGCAAAATCAGCCCCTGCTTTCATTCGGAGCAGTCTCTTGTGAGTTATTAAACAGTAGAGAAAGCCCATGCTGCTGCCACTGTGCCTGAATCAAGTTGGTGAGAGCCCTTAAGCTGAAACTAGGTGGCTGCCCTGACACTTTGTATGATTGGAGGGTCAGGAGCACTTAGGAAATAAACATAGGTGATGAGCAAAATTAGCCCTTAAATATTTCTTAGCACATATCTTTATGACAGAAAAATACCTCAAATCCATGAAGGCTTCCGCCAGCCCCCATAGTAGATGCCTGCATTTCATAATTTCATAGCTTCTTTTTTTACTTTAAAAAATATATATTTGAGAAAATACTCTCGAAATTTGCTTTTTTTTTTCTCAAAAGCTGTGGATAGTCACAGTGGCTCACGCCTATAATCCAGCACTTAGAGAGGCTAAGATGGGAGGATAGCTTCAGCCCAGGAAATCGAGGCTACAGTGAGCTATGATTACACCACTGCACCCAGCCTGGGCAACAGAACAAGATACTGTGTCAAAAAAAAGAGGCGGAGAAACATAAGCAAGATTTTTTAAATGCTTGAGAGCATTGGCAGTGTTGTGACCTTAGCAGAATTTACAGAAAGTCTGGCTTGTTTTTAAGAACTAATAATAGTATAAATAATATATATTTCTATATTATTTAATATACATAACATAAATAACATATATTTATAACATATAATATAACACATAATATATTTATATAATACAATATATACTGTTATATCATGTATTTAATATTTATGTTATAAATTAGCACTATATTGTTACATAACATATTTTATTTATAACTTATAACATATTTATTTACAACATAAATAATGATGACAATAATAAAAATAAATAATATATTGCTAGTCACAAGTGGAAAACAGAAATAACAACCTTCATAAATTTCCCATGACACTATGAGAGAAATATTCAAAATATGTTCATGTGACATATTAACGTGGTACAATGAAGATTGGCAAATTGAAGATTAGCTTTATGACAGTTGTGATCACATATGTCACAGTCTTTAATGTAGAGGTCTAGGTCTAGGAAAGATAAAAATATTAATAACAAGTATAGACATTTTATTTGACTGAGGTAGGAGTTATATTCAAATGAGTAAGCAGTCAATATGTTCACATTGACCACTCAGAAATTCTGCTGGTCATAAATGTCAGGATTTTGATTAACCATCTCAGGAATTTTCATGCATAAATTTGGGCACTTAATAAGCATTTAGAGCACCTGCTAAGTATCAGACTGTGCTATAGTTTTGGGGAATACAGTAATGCATGAAACATTGTTTCTAAAATTGAAGTGGCCACAGTCTAGGGGAGAAGATATAAAGTATAATATTTGGGATCTAAGTGCTACATTTAAGTTAGGCGTTGAAAAATCAAGAAAGGCTTTATAAGGAAAATGACAAGTAAATTGACTTTTAAAAGATCAATAGCTTACCAAGCAGGATGCAATAGAGGTAGTACAGTCCTCTGGTAAAGGCATATGGTGCCAATACCACTCTAATGAGTGAGCTCGGTTGTTACTGAATGATCCTAGACTGAAGTTTGCTGTCATTATTGGAGCCCCAGGATTTAACTCTGAGTGTTTCTTCAATTGAGTCTTAATTTGACTGAATCATTTTTATGACTTTTTAGAGACACAGGGAGCAGGGTACAATAGACCTAACACATAGGGTAGTGACTATTAGACTTTAAGAAGTCCCGGTTCCACCTTCAGAGGTTCTGACAATTTGTGCCTGAAGTGGGGTACATGGCTTGTTTGTAACAAGTTCCTAAAGTCATAAGGATGGACTTCATCAAGATATCACGTTTTGGAAAACTCTAGTAAATACCACTGGATAAGAGCTAATGAATGATTTTGAGGAATTTTTAAAGCACATCTCACACATTTCATCCCCAGCCAGCTGCACTGATTAAATAAGAAACAGCATTTCAACTATAGTTATTTCTCTACCATTTACCCTGAGTGTTAAGAAAGCTAATTTTTATTTTTATATTTTTACTATATGCCCACGTTCCTTGGGATAGATTATATTTTATCTATCTCTGCTTTCTTCACAGCTCTTAAGGTATAAATGCATCATCACATCAATATATATTTAATGAAGGAAAGTTATGTTTTACATTTGGCCTGATGAGTCATCAAAAGAACTTAAGGCAGTGGGCTAAACTGGTAACCTGAACTAATCAGCGTGGATTGCAGGGGATTTGCTGTCACTCATTGGCTATTTTATAGGTCAGTTAAGCATGCTCAGCTAATGTACTGAGACTTAAAATCAAGCCAAAAATAGGATGGGTCACGCTAAGGAGATGGAGCATTAAGGGAAATCTAAGCTTTTGACAGGTTTGTCAGGAACAAAGTTTGCAGATCATCAGCCAATACCCATGATTATGAGGATGAAAAGCCACTACTAAGGGCAGAACAGTACCAGGTTTATAGTGGGCAAATTCTTGGGAAGGAAGATAGTGTCCAAAAAGAAACAGGAAAAACAAACAAACAAACAAACAAACAAAAAAAAACAGCCTGTTGCTGGAAGGCAAGGTAAGTTACCTTTATGTAATAAAAAGGATCTTTCTTCAGAGCCCAGGGGTTGGGATGGCATTCAAAGAGGGCCATAGAATACGGTAGGGTACAGCTAAAAAGGTAAAAGTCAGAGTAATAGACTCTGTGGCTACAGTGTGTCTCCTGGTTAGAGGTGGCCAAAAACTCCATCAAAAGCTGAAATAGGATTGAGAGCAGGTTGGATGGAAGATGAGGTCATTCAAAATCCACTCTCTGATTATCCCCACTATCCTCTTTCCTCACCGGGTGAAATAACCTGCACACTGTAAATTCTTTCCTTTTCTTTTTTTAACTTAGTATTTTCTAATAAGGACATCTTTTCTTAATCTAAAGTATTCTCTACCACTTTCACCATGGTGAGAGTAGGTAAAAAAAGAAAGACGATTCATAGCATAAGTTTTAGCCCAAAAAAAAAAAAAATCTTGTTTAAATTTGGTGGATAAGAAGGCTCTTTGGCTCCCATTGACTTCTTCAAATTCACTATATTTTTTGCGGGTAGCATGTATTTATCTCAGTATTATTCTCTTTAGCAAACTTTTTTTCGCACAAAATTATCAGGATGAATTGTTATCTAGTTGATGAAAGATATTCATTTTTTAAATCTTAAAATTAATCAGAAAGTGGCCAACACTGGGAAATGTATGGACATGGTTGGCTGTGTCAGATTTAGGCACACAACAATTGGTCAGGGAGAATTAGGGAGGCACCATGGTTAAGTTTGAAGGACTAGTTTTGAATCTGGATTTCAATCACTTACTAGCTGTGTTGCTGAGCAAGTTGTTCATCCTTACTGTGCCTATATTTTTACATATGTATGTTTGTGTTTACATACTTGTAAAATCGGGTATTCATGACACTTAGCATGTGAGACTAAAAAGAGTTAATCTGTGTAAATCATTTGGACTGGTGCCTGGCATATTACCAGTGCACACAGTGAGTGCCCAAGAAGGTGACTGTAACTATTACTTTGAGAAATTAATGGCTTGCTTGTCTCTAGGCACTTGTCTTTTCCACGCACATCTGGGACTACATTCTATGACTGCCTAGTCACCAGCCAGTGCAGTCAAAAAGTTTCATGCTGCAGATGTTGCAAGCACCAGGAATGGGGCAAACAGAGGCAGCATAATTTAGCTGAGAAACATCTCTGGCTTGCTAAAATGAAGGTCTCTCCTCTACCATTTGCCTCATTCTATGTATCAGTAAAATGATAATCATGATATCCTCACTCCGTCATGGATTGGTAAAGAGGATTACACGAGATTAAACGAATGCTGGTACTTGGTGCTTGGTCGATTGCTTGGCATTCATTCTGTCATTTAATCATCAACCATCTGATGCAAGCATTGCTAGTATTCCTGTCTGAAAGATGTGAAAGCTGAGGCTCAAGTGGTTTTGCAAGTTTCCCAGTCAGGCATGTCTAACAATCTGCAGGATTCAAACAAAAGCCTTAGTACAAATGAACCTGTGTTTATAGCAATAACTTTGGGGTGCATCCAAATGCTAGGGCAGATGGGGCCTTGAGTGAGAGGCAGCTGGTCTAACCCCTTCTTGCTCCTCACCTGGAAATAGGATCAGAGTAACACAAGGCCATTCAGTAAACTGACAAGTGCCTCCTCACAGCAGGTCAAGTGCTACGTCTAGGTCTGCTTGTCCCTTTATCTGCAGAAGGCCAATGAGGACCTTACTAAAAGGGTGGATCCATCTTTCTCAGTAGTGCCATTTCAAGAGAAGTTCTGGATTTTCTGTCCTTAAAAGCACAGATCACAATGAATTTCTGAGAGAATTGCTTGCACGGCAGGTGCTCCAGGCCACTCATTTCATGAGTGCTTATTAGAATTGTGCATTTTTTTAAACACTTGATAGAAGTGTCAACATCTGAAAATAGGTGCTCTAAAATGATAGGTGCTTGTTTTTGTAATTGTCAACACTAGAAGGCTATTGCTGGATCCAATTACATATAGAGAGCCTTTAAAGAGAAGAGGAGGGATTTTTTACATGGACAGGGGTTACTTAATTCTGTTTGATATCCCTAACAGTCAGCCACCCAGGAACACAGAAGCTCTCCTTTGCTCCAGCATATTTGGTTCTTAGTTATTCAGAAAGGCTTAATGATTAATGATGTGGAATGTAGAGTCAGATTTTTATATTTAATATTCAGGTTCTCCACTTAAGATCTGTGCCAACTTGGGCAGGATATTTAACCTTTCTGTGCCTCAATGTCCTCTTCTAGGAAAGGGACATAGTTTGTGGTACCATCATGGTAGGGCTATGTGAAGAACATATAAGTCAACATACACAAAGTGCTCATCACAGAACCTTGGATGTAGAAAGCGCTAAATAAACATTCACTATAATGAGCAGATTTCTGTAATCCGAGAATATTTCAATTTTATGTATTTGCTAATATGCAAAAATTAAAATATAAATACAAAAAATGCATGTAAAGTATACTAACATTTCTGTATTTAGTTATCAGGTATGTTGAAAAGCAGATATGGGCTTTCAATGGTTTACATTTGAGCAGGAAAGACAGGTAAATAGTTAACTGCGTCACTCCATACTTCCCCTGAGAGATGCAACAGAATGCTATTGCAGAGGAAGAAGAAAGAGCAAACTCTTTGAGGGAATTGGAAAAGTATTTCTGTAGGTTGCAATAGATGAGTCAAGTGAACCAGAAAAGTAAAACAAATAGAAAAACATTCCAAGAGAATCAAAGACAAAAAGACATAAAAAATCTGGTACGTTTGGTGAATGTATGTTTGTTATGATTGGAGGAATGGGAAGAGGGCGTAGATGTGTGAACATAGGCTACAGAAGCAACCTGGGGCCTCAGTGAGGAGCCCTGGGCCTCACCATAAATGTGCACTATCTGTCTTGATGTTTCTTTGGGGTATGCAGTAAGAGCTCTTGGTGACAGTGCTGTGCTACTTCTCCATAGAGATATAAAGGCTTGTTCTTAAACCCTTGCTCTGCCGTCTCCCAGCTATGGACAGATTTCACATTCTTTCAGCTTCAACACTCTCCTCTGTAAAATGGGGATGATGGTAATGTACTTACTCTCAAAGGGTTTGGCAAAGATTAATGACATTATAATTTATGTAAACCCTAAAGACTAGTGTTCTTACATGTTAGTGATTTTGAATTTTAATATTACCAGTGACAAAATCAGTGAGACGTAACTCTTAAGTATTAAAGTCAAGATTAGAGCCAGAAGGCAGTGGCTAAGCTTATGATGTTGTTGCTGCTGCTGCTGTCTTGACATAAGCTGCCCTTTAAAAAATATATGTGTTTTGTAGATTTTATTTTTGCTTTTTGGTTTTTTCTCTCTTTTTTCCAAATGAATGGACATTACCTTTCCCCAAAGCCTGGCAGGGAATCTGATTATTTTTCCTCTAGAACAATTTCTAATGGTATCGTTATCCATTCGGTGAATAGCATTTGGCGACTTCACAAGCATTTTCCCACTTCCATGTAAATGGTATGATTAGATGTGAAAGGTAATCTTGAGTGCTGCCATGTTATGACATTAAAATAGTAATTCAATTGTGAGCAAGCCCTCACAAATAACTATCCAATCCACTTGTGTTTAATATCTCAGCGTCCTTGCATGCCTTTCCTTTTTGAAACACAAAGCAGTATTGATTTCTCTTCATAACCAACTGAAAAGTGCTTTGAGCACTTTTATCATTTCATTATCCAGCAGTAAATATGGAAAATAACCTGCAAAAATGAAAAACAAGTCGATGGGTTACTTTTATCCTTTCCCTGCAAAACTCAAATGCAGACAAGAATGACTTTTTGATAGATTTGAATGGCTTTATATTTGAAGATGCCTTGGCAGTTATCAGGAAAGAAAGCTTGCTGCAGTGAAAAGCTGTGAGTATAGAAACGGAAGCCCTGGTGTGATTAGTCTGCTCAGGCTGCCATAACAGAATACCACAGGGTGGGTGGTTTAAAGAGAAATTTATCTTCTCACAGATCTGGAGGCTTAAGGCTCAATATGAAGGGGTCCACAGGGTGGGTTTCCAGTGAGGCTTCTCTCCTTAGCTTGCAGATGGCTACCTTCTCGCTGTGTCCTCACAGGGTCTTTCCTCTGTACATATGACTTCCGGTTTCTCTTTTTCTTATTAGGATGTCAGTTCTATTGGAGCAGGTGTCTCTATCTTTATGACCTCATTTAACCTTAATAACCTCCTAAAAGGCCCTATCTGTCAATACAGACAGAGCAGGTTCTGGGCTTCCACACATGGCCTTGGGGGAAAACAATTCAGTGTATCATATCTGCTTTCAGAACCAGCTCTGTCACATTTTGGTCATATAAACTTCAGGAAGGATACTGGCCCCATTCTGTGGGAATGTGATTTCTCAATTATATAGAAAGGAGTCAGCTGATATTGGTGATTCCGAAACTTTTTGAAAGTGTTGTAAATGCATCTTGGGAAGAAAAGCAAGTGTATGTATAAGTGTATATATTTACTTTTATGAAACAAAAGAGCGTTTTCTACTGCAGTGAGTTTGGAGAAGTTTTTAAATCAGGTTATTACTCCCCTTTCTCTTCTAGGAAACCAAGAGTCTGTGAAGAGTTGGGAACCTGTGAGTGTGATGTGAGAAGCTTCTGTTATCGTTATCTGCAACAAATCAGTGAGGACTTACTTTGTCCATTATGAGAAGCATGAAAAACTTACATTTTTGGCTTCATCTTAGCCTCTTGGCCTTGCCTTAAGCTGTTTCCTCTAACCAAATGCCTTCACACAACTGACTGTCAAAGTCTTACTTATTTTCTGCCGCCTAGCACAGTCTTCCCTCCAAAACACTTTTCAGAGACCTCCACTCAGAATCTTCTCTGTGCCACTGCAGTGGCAAATTTCTTTTGTCTGCCTTGTGATAGGGCATGTGAATGTGATTCTCTCATGCGCTAAATTTGAAGCCAGTGGAAGACATAAAGAGCCCAAATTGCAGATCAATTCAGCTTTGACTCCAAATTTCAGACGTTAGCACATTGAACACGTGTGCCCAGGAGTATGAATTGGAGTGAGGTGGTGAGTATAGATTAAATGATACTGTAGCCACCTATATACTTTTCTTTCTCCTGTTGCAAAAGAAAGATGTACTAGCCCTTTATCAAAGAGAATCTATCACTAGTGGTCCAAGATCCTTTTAAGACCAAATGAAATATTGTTGCTACTTTTGTGATTTCCCCCACTTGCAAGCTGACCTGTGAACCTGTCCCTGTTCCATGCATGCTGGAAGAAGACACAAGATTTCTGGGTCAGAGACAAAGACCCTTATTTCTCACTGTACAGCAGGCTTCATAAGCTTCACGTTCTTTCCAGTTCCCCTTCTGCCACAAGTCCTGTGGGAGTGATGTGGAGTGGGTCTGATGGACTTAGCACACACAGTGAACTTGTATCACACCAGAGGACACCCAAGCTTGAGAAACCCCCAATCTTATAAAAGGTCTGCTGGTAAACCTGCCTGCCTATGGCCCAGAAGAGGACATTATTTTTATTTTCTTGCTGAGAAAAGAAATCTTCCTACTGTCTTGGTATCTTCCAGGCTTGCTCATTGTTCAAATATTCTTAAAGAGTTAGTTCATGATAAAAATTGTCACAAGGTGGAACAGGTTACATTGTGAAAGAAATATTATAGATAACCCCTCATCCTCCAACCATGTCTCAGGAAATTCCTCCAGGTCTACCTCTTTCTCCATTCTTCAGACAAACTCTGTAGGACTGTTCCTTCCTCGTGTCTTACCGGTCTCTTCTTTTTGTCTACAGAGTGATGAACAATTGGAATGGACTGCCTTTCTGTTTTCTTTCTTTCTTCTTCATTTTAAAATGTTTTTCTTCTGAGAAAAACATAGCAATCTTCTCAGATGGTCCCCTAGTACTGTTCTGACCAAGTGCCTGAGACATATCTTGAGGCCAGCATTGTTCTAAGGGTGTAGGACTACCTCCTTAGTTCAGCTAAAGAAAGGGGTGTGGTCCTTGTCATAGAATCACAAGAAATTAGGCTCACAGATGATTTGAAGGGGGAGAAAACTGGAATTTATTGGGTGGAAAGGAAGAAAAGAGAAATAGGGACTCTCCACAAAGCCAGAGTGAGACTCTTGTTAGTATATGCTTCCCACTTCGCAGACTGAAATTTAGGTTCCACCCAGGAGGAGAAGGGGTCAGGCTCCCCACAACTGCAAAAAGTGAACTTCTGTGGCTCCACCCCTGTGCACACTCTCCCAGTGCACAGGCTGGTTGTAGTTTCTCTGGGGATCCCTTCCCACCTGGCTGTCTCATTAAGATGCTACTTTTGTAGAAGAATGGAAATCAAACAGATGAGTAAATATTTGCCTAAAGGGCATTGCAAAAGAGGAAAAAGTCTTTTTCAGAACCCAGTGAATCAGATTCATTTTTACAATAGATATAGATAGGTGGTAACTATGCAAGTAACAAAGAAGTGATCAAGCAGCAGCCAGGAAATGCAGGAGGATTAATGGGGCACAGTCTACTGCTTATGTAGAATAAGGTGTAGAAGTTTCAGTGTCCCTGCAACTTCTATAACCCTTCACTTCCTAAGCAGGCAAAACGAAACAATTTCCTAATTGCCTGCCTTCTACTAGATTGTTGTGGCTATGAAAATAAACAGATTCGAACCCAGATCCTCTGATGTAAATCTTAGCAATAGCTAAGTACTGCTTTGTAGACCAAGCTTTAAATTATGTCATTGTCAAATACCTGTAGTTATTTCCTAGGGTCATTTCCTATACTGACTTAAAATTTTTGAGAAGTGAAAGGAGAGTCATACTCCACATTTCCAGAGTTCAAATTAGAATGCCAAAAGTCATCAGCAGAAAATCTAAATGACCAAGTGGGCTGGGAGTGGTGAAGTCTGTGGAACACTTGACAATATAAGCCTCATTGAAAGGCAGAAATCATTCATCTCCAACTGAACTTTGCTGTGTAGAAATGTTGGCTCAATGTTGGCAGATCTTCTAACCCGCCAAATAATTGATACTGGGGCTTTCAAGTGACATGCAAATTTCAGTTTGATAACTAATTCAATATCTGAAAACATTGAGAACACCAAGGAACATATCTATCTTACTTGCTATGACTTCATAACAGAAAAACCCTAAAATTAGCAGTTTTCAACAGTAACACTTATTTTGCTCACAAAACAGTAATTCAGGGATCAGTGGGGTCAGTTTCTTTCTGGTCTACTAAGTTCAGTTGTGGTGACCAGAAAGTTGGGGACAAGAATCATCTGAAGGTTTGCCTACTCATGTTTAGTGGTTGGTCTGGGAAGATTTAAACAGCTGAAGACTCTTAAAACACAGACTCCTCAAATCATCTCTGCCTATTTCTTCATGGTCTTCCCACATGGCTGCAAGAGGTGGCTCCCAGGCAGCCAGCATTCTCACATATCAGCTTGGAGCAGCTTAGGACCTCAAGAGAGACTGGGAGAAGACATATTGCCTTTTATAAACCAGCCACAGAAGTCATTGAGCATTACTTGTACCATATTCCACCAGTTGAGGCAGTGACAAAGGTCTCCTAAGTTAAAGGAAAACATATATATAGCTTCTATCTCTCAATAGAGGAATTTGAATGTTTTTTATTTTTATTTTTTAATTATACTTTAAGTTTGGGGGTACATACACAGATCATGCAGGACTGTTACATAGGTATACACATGCCATGGTGGTTTGCTGCATCCATCCCCCCGTCATCTACATTAGATATTTCTCCTAATGTTATTCCTCCCCAATCCGCTCACCCACTGCTATTCCTCCCCTCCTTCCATCCCCCAAGAGGCTCCTGTGTGTGATGTTCCCCTCTCTGTGTCCATGTGTTCTCATTGTTCAAGGAATTTGAATGTTATACCGTAAGAAGAGTACATGGGATGTGATATGCATCGGTGAGCACATCTTTGGAAAACATTTGCTATCACATCCATATACTCATTGCCCACCTCTTGGCACCAGCTCATGCTCAAGAAATCTTGGCATGTTCTGGGATTTGAGAAAGTAAGCTAAGCCTCCTCTAAAGGTATCTGAATATTTCCTTTTCCTACTGCAACTTGGTTTTGCTGAATAGCATGGCTCAACTGAGGTACAGTCAACCATACGATTCCTTCCTGGAAAAGACTGTGGGCAGTTCTATTAGGGACTCAAAAATCTTGATAGATGCTGTAATTAGTCCTGGAGAATGTGCTAGAGTAAATCAGGAAGTTGTTTTAGACACTTAGAAGTAGAAGGATAAATAGAACAGGTACTAAAATATTCCTCACAGTGAAGTAGGTCAAGCTGGAAAAGATAATTATATTCTTAGCTCCAAGGGAAGAGGCAGGTTCTAGGCCAGAAGTGGGAGGTAAAGCCAAAATATCAAGAGACAAGTTTGTAATGACAATAGATACCCCATAGGATTCTCAAGGTGCCTGGCATTGTGAAGAAGCAAAAAGGGAGCAAGAAAAGAAGATAAAACCTCTCATGGGAACTTTAAAAGAAAGCTTAAAATTCTTTCTGGAATCAACACCAGGGTATCCAACTCTACATCCTACTGTAGCTCAGCTACACGCTGTGAACAGACGACATTGCAGGTATTCTTGCTCATGAAAGCAGACAGCATTCAGGTGGATTTCTTGAGGCTCCTAAATTCAAAAGCTTCAAATCAGAGTCAAGCGTTAATGGAGCTCATGTGCCCACATTACAAAAGAAGTACAATGAGTTGCTGATGCAATTGGTGCATCCTATAGAAATGAGATTCTTATTCTGAGTATCTGTTGCTCTCCCTGTGCATCATCTCTGTATAGATATTCAAAGACATTATTTCTGTATAAATATGTATCTAACTCTCAAAGGCAATGTAACTAATCACTACACTTTTTAAAAAACTAAAAAAAAATCAAGGATTAGGAGAGAGAAAAATTATATAAGACTCTCCAGAGGAAAATCTTTATGAAATACTCATGTAAATTGCCTTATCTTCTTGTAGTGTTATTACTTTTCAGTGGTTATGTCTGATGTTAACATTTTCATTCAAGAGCCACTTCTTTGCTGTGCTCTGCTGGGGAAAGATGGATTGCTTTATTATATTGTGATCTGGCTTGGGAAAAAATCCCACATAATGTGTTATTAATCAAAAATACATAGATGTAACAGAAACGCTTCATTTTGAATCAATTCTTATTGAAAACAAAATGTGACGTTTACTGTGATAATGACAAGGCTAACTTCAGATGTTTTTCTCAGTGATCTCTACTTTTGTTTGTGATTGTATTAATATGATGTTTAAGAGTAAGCAATAAGCCAAGAACAAGAAATCTTTGATTCTGGGCCCTCTCTATGTTGCTTATTCACAGACTTTTGTAGTAGTTTAGCCTCAGTTTTCTAATTTGCAAAGTTTAATACATGGATCTAAAATACCTCTAAAGTCTACTGTTCTGATAGATCATATTATGTAATATATTATTCAATGAGAAGCCTCCAAGATTTCTTGCCATCACTAAAATAATCAAATTCCTGGTTGTCTTCATTTAACCCCCCACTTAAGTTTCAAGATAGGTCAAGAGAGGTGCCAAGGTGCCAAGATGCCAAGATGAGTTAACGCCATTAAATGCAAGGAGGAGTACTCAATTCCCCTGATACTTCCATCCATCATGGAGCTTTCTCCCAAGAGTTGAGCCAGGCTGTGGTCAGAGTATTTGTGTTCCCACAAAATCCATATGTTGAAATCTGATCACCAATGCAATAGTACTAAGAGGTGGGTCCTATAGGAGATGATTAGTTTATTAGGGCAAAGCCCTCATGAATAAGATTAGTGTCTTTATAAAAGAGGCTTAAGGGAGTTTGTTAACACCGTCTGCCATTTGAGGACACATATCTATGAGAAATGGGCCTTCACCAGGCACCAAATCTGTTAGTGCCTCGATCTTGAGCTTCCTAGTCTCCCAAATTGTAAGCAATACATTTCTATTATTTATAAATTACTTAGTATATTTTGTTTTAGCAATCCAAACAGACTGAGATAGGCCACTTCTGTGTGTTTAATGCCAGAAAACTATCTCTTAAGAGATCTGTACTGTCAAAGAGTATTTTTTGCCAATGCCCTTAAGATTTGTGACAAATCTGTTTTCTGCAATAAGATTCAAGGGTTATCTATGACCTTCTAAGTCAAAAGTAGCATCACTATGATGATTTCCTTCATTCTACTAACATTTTTGACAAAATATCCATGTACTGTATATACATTTACATGATTACGCACACATATAAAATGTAATCCTTGCCTCCTCTCAAACATTAAATTATTTGGAAAACAACATGGTCATGGGTTCCAAATATCATAGAGGGGTTGAGGAGACAGAGTTGAACTAAACTGTTTCTTACTTTACTCTTGGTAGAATACACTCAGCAAACATTAGGTAATTTACTTAAATTTTGACTGAAAATCTTTAGATACATTCAACCAACAGAAAAGACAATAAGGAAATGTGACTGTGAGTGTATGATGCTGGAGAGGAAGAGAAGGTAGAATCAATAATTGCTCTTGCAGGACTTTGTTCTTAGGCCAAGATTTCACTTACCCAATTCACTGTTTTAACTGGTGAGATTTAAATTGTTTATTAATATACCTAGTGAATAAATAAGGGAATTTAAGAGACATTTTATTGAGAGACCCACAGATTTTTGAAGTGTGTGTGTGTGTGTAGGTACTTTTGCGCTAGTACACAAAAAATTTAGTAGTATCAGAAGGCAATTTTTAAAATGATAATTTCAGAATTTCTACATCAATTTTAAGCATACACATCAAAGAATATCAGAATCATAAGATGACAACTACAAATATGAAAGAAACAGAAAAGTCTTACCGGAAGGTGAGTGATGGAGGAAGAGGGACCATGCAGTCAGGGATTCTATTTTCTTCTGTTAAAATGACAAGAAAGAGGAACATAATGAAATAATTTAAAAGCCAAAAGCACTTTTGAGATACATGAAAATACCAACTCTAACAGAGTTTTGGTGGTATAAAGAGAGTTGAGTAGGAATATTCCAGAAGGAATGGAACCTATTTTAAGACACTCCGAGACTCTCTTTGCTCTCTTTAACAAAAACAAAAGGGGTCAGAAGATCCAGGGTAAATGTAATTTCAGTAAAGCCAAACAAAAACAACAAAAGAAAAACAAAACAGGCAAACAAACAAAAAATACAAAATAAAACAGAAAGAAGCAAAGAAAGAAAAGGTAAAAGAAAAGGCTTTACCTCACATTGGGCTTCTCCCAAGTGTCACTCGCCAAACTAACTTCAAAACAGAATTACTTTTTTACTTCATATATTTTGTAAGTTTACATTATCTCCATGTCGGAGTTACTAAATACTATACCTTTTCTATTAACTGTTCTAGTTACAATGTTCCTAAATGTCTAAAGTAAACTTTTGTTTCATTCAACATTGGTTGTTGATACATTAGTGTCTAGTATCACAGAGATGCCGAGAATATGGAAGATAAGGAAATGTTTGCAAAGTAATCTAAAGGCTTATTTACATGATGGATGTCTCAGTGGATAATTAAGAATATGGAGTAAACCATCAAAACAAATTACTGAAGATCTGACATTGAAATCCAGATCTTTATACAGCAAGACTGAGCAGACCACCAGACTTGGACGTATCCCAGAAAGGTCATTATAAGAATAAGGTCTTTTTATTTACTTTTTTATGCACACAATTTACTCCTGAGAAAGTTTTCATTTCCTAAGGATAACAACAGTATTCAGATATTGTTTTACAAATTCTTAATCATAATTTTGAACAAAAGTCAAATTAGATACTTTATATGATTCTTAGTACCTAAAGAGATCTTAGAGGTAACCCATGAAACAGTTTCTTAGGAATTGGGCTTGTTCAACTGGAAGAAGAAAACATTCTGTCATTACATAGTTGTGACCTTCAGATACTTTGAAAAACTGTCAGTGGAAAAAGCAATACATCTACTTCTCTGCCTTGGCAAGACAACAGTGATCAATACTTGAAAATACCATCAACACCTTCAAAGCTTGAGAATTAAAAACAAACAACTAATTACAAACTAGGCATCTTATTCAATTTTAAAAATTGTACTTACTGGAGGACAGAGAGAGGAGGCTTTGTCACCATAAACAGGAATCCAAGCCCCTGGGTGGAAGCTAAAATTGTTTAGGGCTGGCTGAAGGCATTGCAACCTCAAGCAGACATGTCAGTGTGCAGACACTGCCAGAAATGGCATCTCTTTCCTTTATGTGGCATCTCTTTCCTTTGCCTTCCAATCCTGTCAGTACCTTCTACTGTTCAAACCCAATAAGAATTAGGAAAACTCAGCCATCAAAACTACATTTCCTTATAACACAGGCAGGGAAAAAAAAAAAGAAAGAAGGAAAGAATGAAGGAAAGAAAGAAAGAAAGAGAGAAAGGAAGGAAGGAAGGAAAGAAGGAAGGAAGGAAGGAAGGAAGGAAGGAAGGAAGGAAGGAAGGAAGGAAGGAAGGAAGGAAGGAGAAGAGAAGAGAAAAGAAAAAAAAGAAAAAAAAAGAAAAGAAAGAAAAGACAAGGCCTTCTTTTCATACCAAATACACCAAAGATTGGCACAAGAACCCAGGGATTTATATTTTCATTTAGTTTGGGTTCCAGTCCCAAAACTTAGAAGTGACATTTGAGCTGAGATATTAAAGACAACAACAGACTAGACTTGTGAAGACCTTTCAAAGAGCATTTCGGGTTGAGGAAAGAGCAAGTGCAAACTCTAAAAGCTAAGTGCATGTGATAAACAGAAGGGGCATTCATTGTGGCTGGAGCACTCTTTGCAGGGAGTTGGGGAATGGGGCTGTTAAGGAAGAGGCTGTAATTATAGACAAGAACCAAATTGTTGTGTCGTGGTGGGTTGTGGAGATTTACTCTAAGAGCAACAGATGTTCTTTAAAAATAATGTATTAGGGGATGAAAAATCCTGATTATTGTTTTGAAAATATCACTCTACCTGCAGGAAAAAATAACTAAAGATAAGCAAAATAGAAATAATTGTAGGCCATATGCAAGTTTCTGTTATTACTTGTTAATATACTTTGTGGCAAGTAAATTTATTCAAATATATAACTGAAGTAATAATGTAGGCATTTTCCTACATTAAAATGTTAATTTAGAAGTACATTTCTCTGATTTGGGAGTATTTTACAATTTTTACATACATGTAAAACAGACATGTTTCCTTTTCGCTCCATAGTTAATAAATGAGAGCATCACGCAACTGTTATTGTGAATTAGTACAACCACTATGGAGAACAGTTTGGAGGTTCCTCAAAAAACTAAATATATAGCTACTAAATTCGGCAATCCCACAGCTGGGTATATATTCAAAAAAAAAAAAAAGGGAAATCAGTATGTTGAAAAGATATCAGCACTCCCATGTTTGTGGCAGCACTGTTCACAGTGGCCAAGATTTGAAAGCATCCTGCGTGTCCATCAATAGACAAATGGGTAAAGAAAATGTACATATACCCAATAGAGTACTATTTAGCCACATAAAAGGGTGAGATTCTGCCATTTACAACAACATGGATGGAACTGGAGGTTGTTATAATAAGTGAAATAAGCAAGGCATAGAAAGACAAACATCTTATGTCCTCACTTATTTGGTGACATCTAAAAATCAAAATAATTTTATTGAAGATTTTTCATGTATGTTCTTCATGGATGTTGGCCTGAAGTTTTCCTTTCTTGTGGAGTCTCTGCCATGTTTTGGTATCAGGATGATGCTGGGCTCATAAAACTACTTGGGAAGGATTCCCTCTTTTTGGATTGTTTGGAATAGTTTCAGAAGGAGTGGTACCAGCTCCTCTTTGTATGTCTGGTAGAATTCAGCTGTAAACCAATCTGGACCTGAGCTCTTTTTGGTTGGTAGGCTATTAATTGCTGCCTCAACTTCAGCCCTTGCTATTGGTCTGTTCAGGGTTTCAACTTCTTTCTGGTTTAGGCTTGGGAGGGTGCAAGTGTCCAGGAATTTATCCATTTCTTTCAAGTTTACTGGTTTATGTGCATAGAGTTGTTTGTAGTAATCTCTCATGGTGGTTTGTATTTCTGTGGAATCTGTGGTGATATCCCCTTTATCGTTTTTTATTGCATCTATTTGATTCTTCTCTCCTTTCTTTTTCTAATCTGGCCAGTGGTCTGTCTATTTTGTTGATCTTTTCAAATAACCGGCTCCTGGATTCATTAATTTTTGAAGGTTTTTTTTTGTGTCTCTATCTCCTTCGGCTCTGCTCTGATCTTAGTTATTTCTTGTCTTCTGCTAGCTTTTGAGTTTTTTGTTTTTTTTTTATCTTGCTGTTCTAGCTCTTTCAATTTTGATGATAGGATGTCGATTTTAGATCTTTTCTTGCTTCTCATGTGGGGATTTATTGCTATAAAGATATTTCTCTTAATGCTATCCCTTCCCTATTCCCCTACCCACAACAAGGGATGTGAAGGTCCTCTTCAAGAACTACAACTAGACACTGTGTTAAAAGTGTCCCAGAGATTCTGGTACATTGTGTCTTCATTCTCGTTGGTTTCGAAGAACATCTTTATATCTGCTTTCATTTCATTATTTATCCAGTCAACATTCAAGAGCCAGTTGTTCAGTTTCTATGAAGTTGTGTGATTTTGAGTTAGTTTCTTAATCCTGAGTTCTAATTTGATTGCACTGTGGTCTGAGAGACTGTTTGTTATGATTTCCAGTCTTTTGCATTTGCTGAGGAGTGATTTACTTCCAACTATGTGGTCAATTTTAGAGTTGGCGTGATGTGCTGAGAAGAATGTTTATTCTGTGGATTTGGGGTGGAGAGTTCTGTAGATGTCTATTAGGTTTGCTTGGTCCAGATCTGAGTTCAAGTCCTGGATATCTTGTTGATTTTCTGTCTCGTTGATCTGTCTAATATTGACAGTGGAGTGTTAAAGTCTCCCACTATGATAAAATAGACTTTAAACCAACAAAGATCAAAAGAGACAAAGAAGGGCATTACATAATGGTGAAAGGATCAGTGCAACAGGAAGAGCTAATGATTCTAAATATATACACACCCAATACAGGAGGACCCTGATACATAAAGAAAGTTATCAATGACCTGCAAACAGACTTGGACTCCCACACAATAATAGTGGGAGACTTTTCTTTAACTCTAGAAATCTGCCAGCCCTGTGGCTTAGAGCAAGTCACTGAACTGAGTCTTGGTTTCTCCATTTGGACATAGATGAGATATCTCAACATATACCTCACAATTTGCATTAAAAACTAAAAAAAAACAGATACACTGAATATACTTTATAAACTCTGAAGTATACCCCAGATGTAATATTTTCCTCCCCTCAGTGGGGTGGAATTCTTACTTGGCGAGTCTATCTTCACTCCCTAGTAGATTTCCGTGTTTTGATGGTTTTCTCTTGCCTTATGTTAACATAAAAATCATTAAATACAGTCTCATGCCTGACTAATTCTCAATCTCCTTTCTTGTGACGTTTACATTTCTCCTTCTGTTTCACTCTGTAGCTTACATTTGTAAGCTCAAATGCTTCATCTATACTCCATTCAGTATAGTTTTTTTAGCTTATAATATATTTTGGATTTTCTACTGGGGACACAGTGGTGAAATGATTACACCATATCTTGAATAATTATGGTGCTGACATAGTAGGGTGGTAATTAATATTAAATTGTCCAGACCAGAAGTTAGTAAAACCATATATAATAATTTGTGTGAACTGTAGCAAGAGGGAGAGAGAATAGAGAATAACCCATCTGATGGAGACCAATACAGTTAAGCTAATCAGTGCACTACAAGGATATGGCTGCAGTATTTCCCCTTCATCTTAGTTTCCAATTGAAAGTAGATATGTATAGTTTTCTGTGTTATCTCTTAGCATTTAAATCTGGGCCAGCAGCTAATAGAAAAAAATATTGTGCTCTAAAACAAAATATGTTTGCTGGATATGGTCTTCAGTCTCTAATCTGTCATCTCTTTTCTTGAGGCAACTCATCTCTGACTCAGAACATTTGCTCATGCTGTTTCTCTCACACAAAACATTATTTGTTTATTTTTTATTATGATACTTTAATTCTGGGATACATGTGCAGAACATGCAGGTTTGTTACATAGGTATACACGTGCTATCGTGGTTTGCTGCATCCATCATCCCATCATCTACATTAGGTTTTTCTCTTAATGCTATCTCTCCCCTATTCCCCTACCCACAACAAGGGATGTGAAGGCCCTCTTCAAGAACTACAATCCACTGCTCAAGGAAATAAGAGAGAACACAAATAGATGGAAAAACATTATTTCTACTATCAGCAGCATCCTCCACTTCACTTAGGGAATTAATATATATCCTTCAGATCTCAGGGAAGTTTTCTCTCATCTTCCAGACCAGTTATTATTGCATGCCATACATTCTTTATATAGAGTGGTAGATTCCCCACCAGGTTACTTAAGGGTGAATTTGCCTGCTTAGTGAAAGTTGAAGGCCAGGCAGTGAGGCAGGCCATGGTACCCAGCTGAGGAGCAGATGTTCCTGGGAACCTCAACATCCCAGAGAGTATCTGTGAACCTACCGAGAAAAACAGTCACATCCCTTAAGCACAGTAAGCAAAGATCCAGAATATTAGCCTAAAAGTAGTTTAAAGACGAGAGCCTGCAGGCTCTCTAGAGTTGACCTGTAACTGTCCAGAAGTGTCTTGTATATTAATTCCTAATAAACTCATCTACTTATCAGACTGGAGTTGTTCAAGTAATTCTTTGGTCTTATGGCTATTTCACAGTTTTGAGTTGGAGGGGAGATGTTACAGTTCAAAGTGGTTCTGGAAACATTTTATCTTACTATTACATGGTCATATTTTTCTGTAAATTATTATCAGTCTGTGTGCCTGGTTCTGTAAGCTCCCTGGACTGGGTCTCTGTTCTGATCATCAATCCTCATGTCTTCTTCTGATTAATATTTCAATAAAAATTTGGAATCTTGGCATTAAGAATAGCTGTTCCTTAAGACGAAAACATTCACCTTTCTAAAATTTGTCAAAAATGAGCCCATGATTCAGTTAGGAGTTTGTGATCCCAAACTAGGCTACTGCTGGTGACAACCCATTGCTGTGTGACCCAAAAAGTGAGTTAAGAGTTAAAAGCATTGCTTTGTTGTGACAACTACCCTCAGTGAAAAAAATTCAGTCTACATGCAATGTCAAGACATTGGTAGCAGACCATTCATTCAGGATGACAAAAATCCAACTTCTCTATATTAGTCTCTAGATGGTTTCCATATGTTCCTGACAGTCAGGCAAATCCAGCCAAAAATCCATCAGCCAGGAAAACCTTGGTAATATCTCAAAACTTGCTCAAAAGAATAAGGGCTATTTTTGCTAGAAGAGGGTGATCTATACTGTTCAAACTGTGTGGTAACACCCCAATAGAAATACATTGTTGCCTACCTGGGGTATAAGAGCCACAAAGGGACACTGGAAGATAGGTGTGCCTTCTTGGAGAATCAATTTTAGCCTAAACAGTGAGAAGAATATATTTTTATATTGATTAGAAGGGGGATCTATTGTTGTGAGGTACAGAAATTTATTAGGTTAAGTGAGAAGTATATAACATGTAATTGCTTAAAGGATTTCTAGAGGAAAATATATAATCATGCAGTTCTGTGTGTTTGAAAATAAATACTCTGAGTTATATTAGTGTAAGTGAAATACACTAAATCAGTAGAATTAGGTGAGCATGACTCAGTCAGCAAGCTGTGTACGTCTCAGTCAGCAAGAAATTTGGAAATGTAATGATGATAGAGGGAGATACCACAGTTTTTAGTTTCTTGACATCACATAAAAGATACAGAAACTAGGCTGAATTTTAGCAGGAGCTTGTACTGAGAACACAGTTGAAGTTTAATAAGAAGGAGCTTGAGGGGGAGAATCTAAAAGGCTAAGCTGGGTTGTGACCTCAGAAATTTCTCAAGCACTCTTTCTTCCTGTTATTTCTTGTGTCTCATCTACCCTTCCACCCTGGCTTTGATATTTGGAGAAAATTTTGGATTGATTAGTTATGGGGTTGATTTTTGCAGTGATTTTTATAAATTGGCTGGATTAACTACCAGCTGTGACAAAGACCTACCTGGTATCTATATATCTATTAATCTATGAATCTATCCTTATCATTGGTCAATATATATTTGACTAGCTATCAAAACAGCATTTATTAATAGTCAAATAGTACTTAAAGGCTTACAATGAAAAGCAACATCTATTTCCCTTATTTCTCATAAGGATAAATGATTTTAACTACCTGTTGGTTGAGTTCATGTCTAAAAACGTATCTTAGTTTGGGTTCCTCCAGAAGCAGATCCTGAGTCAAGGAGGAAAATCTAAGTCATTTATTCAAAAAGCACAAGGAAATGAGGAAAGGACACAGGGAAGGTAAGGAAAGGTGCTAATGTAGGATGTATTATTAGTCAACATGTAAAGCATGTAAAATCATTTGTAAAACTTTTAACAGTTATGCATTCTATAAGGAATATGAAGATAAATAAGATGTAGTCCCTATGTAAGAGCACGTTATGGCCAATCTTAGAAGTACACCAACAACATCAAGCCATAATGCTATTTAAAAGGAATTATTATTTTAAGCAATAGTGACTTACAGAAATGTAGTTTTCAAGCCATTCGTTATACAGCAAGTGGTCTATTTTTAAACAACTTCCCTCTTAAAAAAAAATGCATATCCCTCCCCTTCCATTTTTCTTTTCTTTTCTTCTCTCTCTTTTTTTTTTTTTTTGATAGTAGAGACAGAGTCTCCCTATGCTGCCCAGGCTATTCTTGAACTCCTGGCCTCAAGCAATCCTCCTGCCTTGGCCTCCCAAAATGCTGAGATTGTAGGCATAAGCCACCATGTCTGGCCCCAGATTTCCCATTTAATGTATAAATAAGCATAGGGACAAATATGTAAAAGGGTTTCTTCACGACCAAACACCAAATAAGTGACAGAATTGGTGCTTAAAAATAATTCTTTTGACTAAGGTTCTCTTTCTTACTCCTTCAACTAAGATTTATAAGAGCATATTTCATTTAAAAGACAAGTTGCAATTTACAAAATATGTTATAGAACATACAGAAAAAAGACAGGCTTTAAAGAGTAAATGCTTGTTCTAAAATGAAATGAAATTAGTAGTAAAAAAAATAGCAGTTGGTTAGTGAGCTTTTTAAAATTAATGTCAAATAGACATGGCAGGTTATTTTATTCAATATTGATCATAATTTTTTTTAGTTAGAAAAGTAAAACTTGAAGCACAAGCTTGTGACTAGAATGTTATGATTCAGACTGTAAGAAATATTGTAAGCATAGCATTAGCTGAAAGCAGAAAGTCACTGTCTCTCCAGTTCTTAAATATAAATCCTATCACTGAAGACTAGATAGGGTCTTGTGTATAGATGTCAAAATAGGAATAGTTTCCCAAGCCAGGTGCATTCTCACAAAGATTCAACTTCCGCATTCTCCAAGAGCTATATCTGAGAAATCACCATTAGCAAAACTCCAGAAAATAATTATAGTAATCCAAGCTTAAAAATTCAGAAGCATTTACCTGCATAGCAAAAGCCTTTATGCTGATCCTTACCCATAGCCTGGCTAGGTTTATTTTAGAACAGAAAATTTAAAGCAATAATAGTTTCAACCAATACAAATAACTCTGGTGAAGATTAAAAATTAGGTGTTTACTTGAATGTGGGCTCACTAACGTTTTTCTATTTGCACTAAAAGTGGGCTGTTACGATAACAGTGATTTAGATTACTAAATTCTAATTGCTAGTGGGAGACAATTCATTATTTGGTAATTTAATGTAGTGACCCCTCAAATAACTGGCACATTACAGCATAGTTGGAGATAGAGTAAATTTCTAATTATGGAATGTTAATATATTTCTTAACTAAAATAGCCCAGGCAAAAGAAAGAGGGATCAGGTATTTTAGAATTGTATTCAGCAACCCAGAGTGGCATGGTGTCACCTCTTTCTTTTTACAGTCTTTTGAATGGCTTGATGTTGACAGTCAAATAAAGTGCCTTATAGAACAAAGATAATACGAATTTAAAAGAATCTGAAATTTTCATGTTGAACATGTTTTCTACTTAAGTAATTGTTTTGATCACATTTGTTATCTCATTTACAGGGTGATGGGATTGAACTACCTGTCCCCTAGTGTCTCTATAAACTCTAGCATTCTATAGCCATTTCTATTAATCTACATGTCAATATCATTGGTTGTAAATTCTTTCAGCAATGATCTCCAATAAAAACTTTACTTCAGGCACCCATAAGTGTGCATTTTTCTCTCTCATTTTCACTTTGGAGTTGGACATGTTATTACCCTTGCCCAATGGAACATCAGCAAACATGTAGTAAGCAGAGGCTTGAAAGCTCCTTGTGCACTGCATCTGCCCTTCTTGGGACCCTGACCTGGAACTACCACATAAGAAATTCTGTGCATCCACTGAGGACTTACATGGAAGAGATCCAAGACACCAGAGCTGATAGTCAGGACTAACTCTCAGCTATGTGACTACAGCCACATTGCACCTTCCAGAGCCACTGAGCCAACTGAGAATATAAGACCTAATAAATAATTGTTATATGACACTAAGTTTTAGAATAGTTTATTGCAGGCCAATAGATAACTGACAGACCATCTGGAAAGGGCTTCACATACATAGAATACTGAGCTATTTCTAGAATTAGTAGTTATGTGGCCAACAGTTCCTTGTCACATGGGCTTCTCCAGCATGTCAGCTTGCTTCTTCAAAGCCAGAAAGGAAGAGAAGCTGTCAATAAGTTACAATCTTCAGTATTTTGTAACCTAATAATAGAGAAGATATTATATCACTTTTGCTGTATTTTATTTGTTAATCTCTAAGTACAGCCCACACTCAAGGGAAGGGAATAACACAAAGACATAAATGTCAAGAGATAGGAATCAATGGGGGTCATCTAAGAAATACTCCTATTATATGGCCATATAAAATGCTGAATATAATTTTAAACAGGTGTATACATAAATGAATAAGCAAGTACATGCTGATTAACATATATGTGGCAAGAATTACACTATGTACTGAGATACTTAGCTGGTAATGACACAGTTCTGCTTTCTAGAGCAGGTACTACAGCAAGTGATACAGAGGTGTAAAAACTTGGAGGCCGGGTAAGGTGGCTCATGCCTGTAATCCCAGCACTTTGGGAGGCTGAGGCGGGCAGATCATGAGATCAGGAGTTCGAGACCAGCCTGGCCAACATAGTGAAACCTCATCTCTACCAAAAAAATAACCTGTAACCCCAGCTACTCCGGAGGCTGAGGCTGGAGAATTGCCTGAACTCGGAAGGTGGAGGTTGTGGTAAGCCAAGATCGTGCCACTGAATTCCAGCCTGACGACAAAGCAAGACACCATTTAAAAAAAAAAAATTGAAATGTATAATAAAAGTACTAATCTGTAGTTTTTATGGAATGAATGAGGAACAAATGGAATTTAAATACAACATGATGAATTTTGTTGGTTTAGTCAGGTTAGAATTTCTTGTAAGTGTGATAACTAAGCAAGGGTTTTAAGAGATGATTCATCATTTTCCATCTCTGGACTTGGAAATTATGAATTAAAAGGCATTTCACATATAAAATAACATGCTCTTGTGTTAATATGTGTATGTGTAAGTAGTAATGCAGATATAGATATGTGGATTGGTATATTTTTTCCCCCTTGATTAGTCACAAACAAAACGTGCTGTCTTGTAAAGTCTATTGAAGAACAATGTATCCCAGAGCCTCAGTGAAGGACTTTAAGAAAAGGCAAATAGCCTAGTAGGTGAGAAGATTGGATTCAGATGTAAAGAGAAGCCTGAATGTAATAGATCTCACAGTGGCCTCTATTTCCTGAATTGTTCAGGTTAATTGCACATTGGAGGAAATTGACTAAGTTACTAGTTTGGGACAAAAGTGCTCTAAAATTGATTTCTTTCAGGTGGGAAAGAGGGAGTCCTTTGACACCAGGGCATTTCTGAGGGTGCATTGTAGAGGAAAATATAATGATCTGTAAACTTTCACATCTGCTGACAGTTGCTCTCTGCTGTTATTGCAGAGAGTAAAGTAAGAGGAAAGTATGATTTTTAAAATGAGTGTACTGAAGGATTTATTAAAAGTATAAATAGAAGTGAAATGTATAAAACCATGAAAGTTCCATGAAGAAAGGACTTTCTTTCTTGCTTGTTTCACACTGGGTAAGTGAGATTGTTAAATGTGGGTTAAGAATATACAAGAATGTGATTTGAATTCATAATTAAATTTAAATACTGGCTCCATCACTTACTTGCTATGGAATCTTGAGTGAGTCACTTAATATTATGAACTTTAGACATTCCAATATATAAAATTGGGATACACCATTCTCTGATTTTTCTGAAAAGTCAATAAAAATGTTAGTAAAAATACTTAACAGGAATTTAGTTTCTTTCTTGTTTTGTTTCATTCCCCAAGGTTTGAGGAACCCATGTCAGAATGTCTCCTATCTTACCTTCTTCATAATGCTTAATAATCAGACAGTGTTGCCACTTGACCAAAAATCCATTAGCAAAAAACATTCCCCAAAGGTTATGTTGTTTACAATTCGAGTCAGCAAAGATTCCCCAACATTAGTTAAGTTCTGAATCACTGGAAGAATAGGGCAAAGGAGATGACTTACCTAAAATAAAGAGAGATCCATTGAACACCCAACCAGCAGTGGCCAATATTGCAAGTTTCCAAGGCTAAATACACACTTAGGCTTGATTGCCTAGGCCAAAGACCCTGGAATCCTTATGTGAGATGACAATGCTCCTGGTACTTATGAGGAGAGAGAACCTATTCATTCTCTGACTCCTAGAATTGTATTGCATGCCACCTCAAATAGCATATACTCTAGCTAAGAACAAAACTCAGCATGAACATATTGAAATTGTCTAGGTTCAGGATTTGGAGTAGGGCAAGGGATGGAATTGAACACATTAGATCCATGTGAAGGTTTGTGAAGGAAACCTGTTGTTACAGACAAAACATTATTTCTGAGTTCAAAGGCAAGAGACAAATGGTAAGAAATTAAACCTATCAGTGTTAGAAAATGTACACATAGAATGGCAGTTGTTAAAAATGAATAAATGAGATATACTAGCAGACAGCAAACTAGTGGGGAGAAAGAACTGTCTTCTGATCTCTACAAATTATTGTTAAGTCTCAAACTCAATCAACATTTTTGAGAAATAAAAATTTTAAAACTTTATAAAAAACAAAATCCGTCTATGTTAATGGAAATTTCTTACAGGAAAATTATTCCTTAGATAGAAACTGCCTGCCCTGAATGTGAGCTTGTCCTTCTTGCTTCTTCTTTCATGTGACAATATTATAAATATCCTATTCTATACCTTTCCAACAATACCACCACCATACTCATCACCCCCTTTCACCAAGAATTCTTACCTCAAATGCCCTTAACCACTATACACATAAGGCTTCAAGATGTCTCCTCATTCTGTTCCTGACAGGCATGACATTTCCTGACTCTGCTACTGCTTTTTATTGAGACAGAGTCTCACTCTATCGCCCAGGCTAGAGTGCAGCGGTGCTTTCGCTCACTGCAACCTCCACCTCCTGGATTCAAGTGATTCTCCTGCCTCAGCTCCCAGAGTAGCTGGGATTACAGACCCCCACCACTGCACTCATCTAATTTCTGTATTTTTAGTAGAGATGGGGTTTCATCATGTTGGCCGGGCTGGTCTCAAACTCCTGACCTCATGGTCCTCCCCACCTTGGCTTCCCAAATTGCTGGGATTGCAGCTGTGAGACACCATGCCCAGCAGACTCTGCTACTTCTAAACAGTTTCTTAACTTTCTAGATTCTCAGTTACACATGGATAAACTATGCAGAAAATGTCTACCTTAGATGTGGAAGTTGCTGGAGGTGATGATATGAGAACTTGAGTATGAAGAAACTATAGAGTGTATGGAACACATCAAGAATGCAAGTATAATTTTTATTATTATATTATAACTACTTAGCTTTTCAGACTGTAAGCTTTGTGAGTTTGGAGTTTTAGCTTTCTTTATATGTGTCTTACTCAATACCTAATTTAAGGTCTTAACTTATAAGGTGATCAAAAGTGTTGGCTGCTTGGAAGACAGACAACTCGAAAAGAAAGTCTGAGTCTAAGATGTTGGCAATATGAGGAAAAAGGATGTCAGAGAGTTTTAATGCAGATGGAAACACATTTAGCCTTTCCCTAAGAAAATGTTGGGAGAGGTCTGGGATTATGGAGTAAGTATTCCATATCTAAAAAAAAATATGTCATAAACACAAATACTTTAAGTATTCAGAAGAAAGCTATTTTAAAACAAAATCTACAAAATATGAACAGCTAGCTGAGCATGGTGGTGCACACATGTAGTCCCAGCTACTTGGAAGGCTTAGATATGAGAATCGCTTAAGTCTGGGAGGCAGAGGTTGCAGTGAGCCGAGATTGCGCCACCGCTCTCCAACCTAGGTGGCAGATCAAGACTCTGTCAAAAAAAGAGAAAGATTTTAGAGAAAATTTGTTATGGAAAAATGAACCACATTAACTTAATTCGGAGATTCCTACCCCAAAGTTTGTATAAATCAAGAAATTATTTAGTCAAATGCTTTTATAGTAGCAAAGTTTTTTTTTTTTTTTTTTTTTTTTTTTTTTTGAGACGGAGTTTCGCTCTTGTTACCCAGGCTGGAGTGCAATGGCGCGATCTCGGCTCACCGCAACCTCCGTCTCCTGGGTTCAAGCAATTCTCCTGCCTCAGCCTCCCGAGTAGCTGGGACTACAGGCACGTGCCACCATGCCCACCTAATTTTTGTATTTTTAGTAGAGACGGGGTTTCACAATGTTGACCAGGATGGTCTCGATCTCTTGACCTCGTGATCCACCCGCCTCGGCCTCCCAAAGTGCTGGGATTACAGGCGTGAGCCACCGCGCCCGGCCAGTAGCAAAGTTTTAGAAAAAATATCTTAAATGTTAGGTAACTCATCAAGTTGCCCAATCGAATAATGTAAATAAACCAGAGAAGTACAGAAATGGTGACAGTTAAATTAAGTATTCCTATTATTATTTGAACTTTGTAATAAAGCATTCAATGTATAAAAATTGACTTCTAGAGTAAGTGCTATGTTTTACTAAAAAAAAAAAAAAAGTAAGAAAGAAAGAAAAGGAAAGAAAAGAAAAGAAAAAATCTTGGGAAAGCAATTAAGGATAATTCCCAATTCTCATTAAAAACCCATCATTTAGTTTTAATGCATATAGTGTCAAGCTAAAGTGAACTTCAAATGATTTCATGTTGGCACACTGAGTTGTTGTGTGGACTCACAGTTTGAATACTACTGTTTTGCTGTCAACTTTGCTTTCAGATTCACTGAGCATCTATGCAGGTTTCTCTATTCTTTGGAAGGAAAGACCTAGCTGGAGTCAAGCAGACAAAGTCATGTTTTACGTATAGGGCAGCTGAAGTGGCCAATATTGCAGCAAAAGATGTTACAGTTCCCAGCAAGAGAGGTCCCCAGGGCCGTTTAGACAGAGGCAGAAAGAAACCACACATAAGCAGCTCTCCAAGCCAACAACCTGGTACTTCTTTTATTGATAATTATCTCTTACATATCTGAATAAGCTTAGGCTACTGAAGGTGTAAAAATGCCCCAGAGGTATAGCTACCAAAAATTAACACTCCAATACACATTCTAATTAGGATTTAATTAGGAAAATTTTAAAAAATGCCAAGCACATGTTTTCAGCAAGTGCATAATCACTGACTTACTGCTTGTAGGTTTTCTCCGTATTTTTCACTGTAAATATCCAATTATAATTGTCGTTTAGGTCAGACTTTAGGAATTCAATTCTTATTCAAAATAATGAGAACTTGTTTCCTTAAGCCTAATATCCTCTAGTATAGTTTTTGCATCTTTTAATTTCCAGTGTGGTCTACACAGTTCCTCCTGCTTGCATTGAATCTGGTGTTTTCCTCGTGATGTGATGCATTACTCTTCTACAAAGCCACACAATTTGTATTTACAACCAGTGCGTAAGGAAGAAAAAAGTGACAATGGCATCTATGTTCTTGTTCCTGAGAGAATAGTTACAAATCATGATTCTAAAAACGCAGTTTCCTTTCCATAGTAAGTGCTGTGCATGTGCCTCCAACTCTGACCAAACTTTTGGAGTGATTTATAGTATATCTGTTTTGACCTATCCCTGATAATATTCAAATTAAAGTCACAGTTGGAAAAGAACATGGTATGTGCTGTGTGAATTCCACTAAAGGTACGGAAACTGTTACCAGTTTAATTTGTGGCCACTGCCACCAGCTTTTAAAAGCCACAGCTGATGGGGAATAATGTCTGATGTTGATTTCTTAATCACACCACCATTATGGAAATAATAGGTTACTACAGTAATAAGCGTTACTCCTTTTCTGATGGTATTTCATTGCTTTTCACAGCCACTTCTAATGACCATTGAATTGTTTGCTCTAATGAGTGAGAAGATTCCAACATCATTATTCAAAAGTCCCTAATGATAATTACCATCTATCACCCCATTCTTCAGAGCCCAGGACATATATCCACCAAATTCCACTATCATCATCACTACAGGTCTGCATCCCAATCTTGCTAGACTTGAATAATTAGGTCTAATTTATAACTGATCCAATGATGGTTGTAGTAATTACTCTCAAATTCATGTTTTCTGTTGTGTCTGAATATCACTCAACTCTAGAAAATTGTTTAAAGATTTTTTTTGTTAAGAAGTCATACATATGAATAGTGACAGCCTTAATGTCAGTTAATCAGTGAAAATTTCATACCTACATTTCTTTATGTAATATGGAGTGATATGAAGAGCAAGGAATTTGAAGGATGTAGACCTGGATTGGGGCTTTCTCTTTATCCCTTAACAGCTACTGTAACCATTACCAGGCAGCTCAGCCTCTCTGAGGCTCAGTTTTCAGTCTCTAAAATGGGAATATGGACAGTGCTTTCCTAATACGATGGTTGCATTCTACCTAAAATGGTGGCTATTATTATCATGATCTTTGTTATTACCATTATTATTCCCACCTCACATACTTCTGCTTTTTGCAGAGAATTAAGAACCACAAGCAATTTTTAGAATGAGCACATTACTGGGATTCCTTTACTGCGACACAAATAATTCAGCCGTGAATGTGGAGTATCATTTCTAGAGGTCTATCATTGAGCAGCATCTGAATCTTTAAGCTTCTATGCTGAATATACCTGACTTTAGTTAGGAAGCTAGCAAATGGTTGAAACATAGTAATACCAGTGGCAAAGAAGGGAGGCAGCCAATATACAGAAAGCCCTCAGGTGTAAGGCACTAAGGTAAGAATTTTGGCTTATTATCTCATATTTATGTTCATAAAAATCATATGAAGGAGATAACAATATTTCTATTGAATATCTAAATAATCTAAAGCTTCTATAAATAAAGTAAGTCTAATTTCAAGCACCTAATAAGTAATAAGAATGTGGTGGTTCATTCCACGGTCTAAAGATACATAAACTGTGCGACCTTTTAAAGACTGTGTGAGTTACATTCTGGTTAAGACAGACACTTAAAGAATTAATCCAAAAAAATGTATGGAAGGAAACAACAATGAGATGTGCAATATAAAATTTGCAGGTGCTGGAGCACAGCAGAAGCCCAAAGGTTTCTTTACATGTAGTCAAAGCTAAAAATACAACAATATAAAAATGGCATGCAAAAGTAAAAATTTAACCTTTGGATATATATGATATTGATCAGACTCAAATTAAAAATGTTGGTCCTTTTTTCCCATATACATAATGCAAAAGAGAAAATGTGAGTATTTAATAAGAGTGATGTGATGGGGGCTGTAACATATTAGAGCTTATCAGGGAAAAAATCTAAAAGGGAAGCCATTTAATTTTTATAATAGACAGTTACTTTAAATAGACACAGATCTATCCTCAATATTCTGAAGTGAGAAGCACATATTTAAAAACCACATTTATAATTAAGACCGTTTTAATTGTAACTGTATTCTCTCTTATTGAAAATATTTAAGCATGGCTAGGAAACAATGTGGCTTCTACCTCCAATCTGAGAATAATTCCACATTAACCTTGTTAATTTTCACTTTATAGTTACAGACAAGTGCAAAATGAATAATCACAATATTTTACCTCTTTTTGTAAAGAAATAGAGCCTATTTTCCCATACCTTCAGTATGGGCTGGCCTTGAGATGTACTCAACATGTGAGAATTCTAAGCCTAAGCCTCAAGAGATCTCAAAGCTTCCTTTCTTGTTGCTCTTAGACGCCCTCGTCTACCATGTAAACAAACCAAAGCAAGCCTGCTAAAGATGATATGGAGACAGGACCCGACGATGCCGGTCATTACATGATACATCATTGAACCCTGGAAAACCCACCAGGCGATCACAGATGCTAGGACTAGCTGGTATCAGCTAAGCCTGCCCCAAATCTGAAGGGCTGCCCCGCTGATCTCAGTCCAAATTGTATGCAAAATAAATAGCCGTCATTTTCCATTACTAAATTTTGGGGTGATTTTTAATGCAGCAGATGCTAACTGATAAAAATTAGTTCAAACTACTTAAGTGTGCCAATTTTATGAAATACTTCCCAAAATACAAAAATATTCAAATATTTTGAGAAATTTAGCGCTCCATTTCCTACCTAGGAGAATTTTTATCTGATTTTTGAATAGGTAATGCACTCACATGATTCGGAATTCAGTCTACAAAAGGGTATAGAATAAAATTCTCTTTCCTTTTTCTATCCCCTGGATATCCAATTACCCAGAGGAAAAGTTATGTTACCAGATTCTAAGATATACTTTCAGGGATATTTTCACATTTAAAAAGATGTGTGTGATATAAGATACACGTGTTCTAGACTTCTCTTAGAGATCTCCATGAATAAAATCTCCCCCATTTTCAAGTAGTGGTTCAAATAATCCTTTTAAAATGAGCTACATACTCATCACTCTACTTGATTTACATCTTGGCTTCCAAAGCACTTAGAATCCTCCTATGTGATTTTTATTTTTCATACCACAATACAACTAATGTACTATGTATATTGTTTATTACACTTAATATTTCCCTTTACCTTTGTATATTCCTTAATGAAAAGGATAATTTTATGCTGTGTTTGGGTATAATTCAAGCACCTCGTATGTTATGTGCATATAGTACGTGCTCAGTCAATTCTGTTAAATCAATGGCAACATCCTGAAGATGAGAAAAATTTGACGAAGATATCATAAGAAAAATCAAAACTATCTCTTGGTGTCAGATTAAGGGTAACAGTATAAGTTGATTCATTTATTCAACCAATATTTATTGAATGCAAGGAAATGTTTCTTGGTGTTATAAGGAATAAAATGATTATGATTAAGCAGGCATGTCTTTGCCTTCTAACTGATTGAAGGTTCATGGAGGTGATAGAGAGTTATATTATAAAATGCCTGCTGCATACTAGAATATTGATGGATGGCCAAAATAAAGCTGCTAAAAGAGTTGTACACTAATAACTCAATGAATTAGAAAAAATTAAGTACTGTGAGTGGTATAGACAAATTGCTGACAATTAGTAATTACTTTCTGTTAGAATAATAACGGAGCCTTCATATAGGCAAGAGTAGTATTTGAATTGGGCATTGAAGGATCTATAGAACTGAGAAGAGGAAGGTTGGCTAGCTGTTGAGAAAAATGGTGATGAAAAAGAAAACAGCACATAGGAGAAAACGATGTTAAGGATGGATCACAGAAAGCTCTCATAACTAACACACTGATCTGACATATACTGACGCAGATCTCTGTATCACCTCCAAGACAGTACAATGAAAGGTACAGTGCTCTGCATGACACGTTTAATATGGCTAATTAACAGCATTTTATGGTGTTAATGAAAGTGATTTTAATTGCTTTTGGGTCATATTTTCACCATGGTATTGAATTTCTCACCCTGTTTAAAAGATATTTTGTTATTGGAGAAATGTGATATATATATGCTACTGATATTTTTCTGAAGATGGTATTAATGATGAGGGTGAAATAGTTTGATTTCAGAAAATTCATATTATAGTGTCATGGTGAAACTAACCAGCACAACTGCCTTTGGGATATAAATAAGCTTCAAGTTTTCATCTGGTAAATGAAAAGGGCTGACTATATTTGCCCATTGCTAAAGTGTAGCTTCTGTCTCTTAGTTCCTGGTGGTAACCACATTCGACACCACATTTCAAAGTTTTCAGTATTGTTCTAAGAGAAGAAAGTTTCTATCTTCCTACATTTGAAGAATGAGCTGATCAAGCTGATGACAAGTACATCCCCCCCTTGTATTTGCAGTTGTAAACTGAAACAGCAGCATCCAGATATATTTGCAATAATTGCAAATGAAAGAAAGCAATCAAACATGGTTATCAAAGAACAAGAAAATCTTCTCTATAATGAAACTTGTTTTAAGTTTAGAATGCTTTTTCTATTAAAATATTTTTCAAAATTGATTCTTCTAACGTTCTACTCTTATTAGACATTTAGAACTAGAAGAATCATTGGAAATTAACTAATTGAGCATTTTTCATATGAAACAAAAGAAAAGAATGGTTGAAAAGATGAATTGTCTTGCCTCCATTCAGATAATATGTTGGTGGCAGAGCTGAGAATGGGAGTATCAACATTATCAACATTATATCTGAGAGATGAAGCAATTAATAGGCTATGAGAAGTGCGGTCTTTTCTCATGGGTGCCACACACACGCACACAAACTTGGGAAATGCTGAGGCTAAGAGTTTCGGAATTAAAGTGATGAATGGAATTTTGGTGCCAAATATTTTACAGGCAAGCCCAGACACAATTTTTTACAGCTTTATGAAAGCGTATTTTACATTTATCGAAGTTTATCCATTAGAAGTATGTTGTTTGATAAGTTCTGGTAGGTGAGTACAGCCATGCAACCACCAACATCATCAAGATTTAGAATTCTCCCATGATGCCACTCTTTAGTCAATTCCTGTTTCAAGATAACCACCGTGTTCTTGTGTGCTTTGGTTTTGCCTTTGTAGAACTATTATGTAAATAGAAACAAACAGTATAGTCTTTTGCATCTGACTTATTTCCCTTATTGTATTTTTATATTTATTCCCATTATTACATTTATTAGGAGTTTTTATAATTTTATTATAGAGTAGTATTCTATTTTATGGACAAACTACATTTATTTATTCATTCTCCAGTTGATGAGCACTAGTTTGTTCACATTTTTGGGCTACTGTGAATAATGCTGACACAGACATTTGCATACAAGTCAGTGTGAGGGTATGTTTGTGTGATGTTTTTGTTTTCTTTTAGTAGATACATAGGCCTGGCATTGCCGGATTTCATGCTAGCACCTTTTAAGAAGATGCCAAACTCGGTTCCTAAGTGGCTGTACCATTTTGAATGCTCACAGGCATTATAAGAAAGGCATTTGTTGTTGATATGATTTGACTCTGTGTGTCCACCCAAATCTCACCTTGAACTGTGGTCGTCTCCACGTGTCATGGAAGGGACGGGTGGAAGGTAATTGAATCATGGGGGTAGACTTTTCTGGTGCTGTTCTCGTGATAGTGAACAAGTCTCATGAGAGCTGATGGTTTTATAAAGGGAAGTTCCCCTACACAAGGTGTTTCTTGCCTGCTGCCATGCAAGATGTGTCTTGCTTCCCTTTTGCCTTCCACCATGATTGTGATGCCTCACCAGCCATGTGGAACTGTGAGTCCATTAAATCTCTTTCCCTTATAAATTACCCAGTCTTGGGTATGTCTTTATTAGCAACTTAAGAATGGAATAACACAGTTGTCTACATCCTCTCCAAGACTTAGTATTGTCAGGCTCTGAAATTTCATTTAGTCAAACAGTAGTTCTATCGCAGTATCATGTTTTTAATTGAATTTGCATTTCCTTTATTACCAATAATGTTAAATATCCTTTCTTGTACTTGTTAGCTTTATTCATTTGTGAACAACTTGCTCAAATATTTTATCCATTTTTTATTTCTTAAATTGGGTGATTTTCTCATTACTGAGTTGCAAGAGTTCTTTTCATATACTAGATTCAGGTTTTCTGTCATACATTTTTTTTTCTAATCTGTGGCATATCTCAATATTTTTAATTGTGTCTTTCTATCAGCAAAATAATTTAATTTTAATCAAGTTTGAATTATTTTATTCTTTGTAGATTTGTATTTTTTGTTTCTAATTCAAAGAAATGCTACCTTAATCCAAGATCTCAAATATTTACTGCTGTGTTTCCTTCTTGCTTCAGTTCTTACGTGGATATATATGGTCCTTTTTAAATTAATTTTTGTATATTGCTTAAGGAAAGGGTCAAAGTTTATATTTTAAAATTTTCATGTGTATATATATATATATATATATGTATAGTTATTTCAACACTATTTATTGAAAATACTGTAATTTGCCCATTTGTCGTTTTGGTATTTTGTGTGATATGGTTTCTGGATTCACAAATCAACTTCAGACCAATTATAGAATGCCAAATATGCACCTTTAATCAACCAAATAGGATGTCCAGGTTCTAATTAACCCTAGTTAACCTTAGAGCTTGCCCATGCCCACAGCCTCCAATCAGGGAATCCCTGGAACATCCTTTCTTTTATCCCTCAACTATAGACATATATCTTTCTTACTTCTTTGCCTGCCTTTGAGTCTCTGTGAAATGGCTTTGTTGTGATAGCAAGCTCTGGGTGAATAGCCTTTGCTCACTTTCAGTTGAGTAGTCTTTTTCACAGCAATGAGTTCATAGGGGAGGGAAGCATATCAAATAATGTATTATCTGTTAAAACAACAATAACTTGCTGGCATTGTGGTTCACGCTTGTAATGCAGGAATTTTGGGATGCCTAGAAGGGAGGATCACTTGAGCCCAGGAGTTTGAGATAAGCCTGGACAACACAACAAAACCCCATCTCTACCAAAAAAAAAAAAAAAAAAAAAAAAAAAAATTTTTTTTAAAAAGTTAGCTGAGTGTGGTGGATGCACCTGTAATCCTAGCTACTTGACTAGGGAGTCTGAGGGGGGAAGATCATTTGAGCCTGAGAGGAATACATTGCAGCAAGACTTGATTGTGTCACTGCACTCTAGCCTGGGCAACAGAGCAAGACCTTGACTTACAGAAGAAAGTAGTTGACTTTTCCAAGGAAATTTGAGAGTCCACATTTTTTTCTCATAAAAGATAAAGCCTAGCCAGGTATAATTTGGAAGATCATTTAAGGTTGGTACAAACACAATAGTTGAAATCATAATTAATTTCATATGTGGAAGTGTCAGATGAGGAGGCTGAGAAGCCCAATTTATAATTTTCAGTGTATACTTAGGAATCTTAATATTATCCTGTGTATTGTAAACTCAATTATTTTTTTAAAAAATAAAACGCCTAAGTTCTTATTTTAGGAAGAAGTTTTTGTTAAACACATGGACAGTGGGTTGCCATAGGTTAAAAATAAGAGATAATATTGCTAGTTAGGTTAATAAAATTCGAAGGAAAATGAAGAAATATAAAGTACTAATGAAAGAAGTGACACTGGGGAGAAAAATAAAATATGATTTTAAGAAACGTTAAGAAGGAACCATTGATTTGGAAGTAGGGGAGACACTTTAAGGATGCTTTTTCTGTGATTCTAACTTGAATGGCTGAGTGAATAGTAACATTGAAACATGATATAGAGAAAATGTAGGAGGAGGCAAAATTTTGCAAACTGTGTTGGAAGGGTGGGTAGAGGGTGTTTAATGAATTCACTTTTAGTCTTGTCAAATTTGAACTGCCAGTGGGATATGTATTTGATGATATCCACTGCACAGTTGGAACTAAGTGCCTGAAGCATCAGAGAGATAAGATGTCAATTTCCAGGTTATCTTCATGGAAAAAGTAGTTAAGAATACGGGCAGGGATGTACACTGAACAAATACCGGGATAGAAAACCTAGAAAGCATCGCCAAACATTAGACCTGGAGGGAAATTCAATGAAGACATAGAAGAGCAAGTACAAATGTTAGGAGGAGAACAAAGAGAAACTTTTATAAATAAAACAGATGAAGGGTTTAAAGATGAGAAACCCTCAAGTCCAGTCAGTATCATAGATGAAACAAACTCCAGACTTTTCTCTGTTGCTCCAAATCCAGTCATACTAGATAAATATATTTTTAAAAATATATAGTCAAGCTTGAAAGCAAGAAAACAAGTCTCCAGGGGACTAGAACTTAGAGGAAATTCAAATTTAAGATGTAAGAAAATTTGGAATAAGTAAAAAAAAAAAAAAAAAAAAAAAAATTCCTGAGTGTCACCAAAGGAAAACTAGGCATTGTTCAAACACATTTTTCTGTTATCTGATTCTAAACTTTGACTGCCTTTGGGACTATTTTACAATTCTATAAATTATTGAAAGCTGATAACAGTGCAAAATAATTCTTGTCTAGAGTCATGTCAGTATATTTTTTCAGTGGTGGTTAAATAGACTCCACTTATCCTACGGAAAAAAAGTTAGTTTTATATCCATTTACAAATTTGTGTCAACATTCCTTTATTCTTTTCAAATTTTTGTCTCTGACTTCTCTTTGGAGCCTCTTGTAACAACTGTGAAGCTTATTTATTAAGTGATTAAATAGAGTATTAATTACATATTTATCTTATATCTACACAAAAGCCATGCTCACATTTAAATAATATGCATTATTTAACAAAGGTAAGAGGAAATATAATCTGAACAACCAAAATGTGATGGAACCACACATTCTTTAGGAACTGAGCTATTAATCCCCATTCAAAAATGGGAGACCAAACCTCAGACGTCTATGTGGTAGGAGACAGGAACCTCAAAATTCTCTCCTATTTATACAAGATAATTTGAATACACATATTGGTCATGCAGGTAGCAAAGAAACTACATCCCAGCTAGTGCTGTGGATGGAAAATTAAGTTTTTACTTAGGAAAAGAATCTAAGCTTGTTCCATAAGAGGTTGCAACACTTTCATTCCCATTATCTATGTGGCATTGTGGATCTCAAGTTGAGAATAAACATAAAAGTTGTTTCAGAATGTGGAAACCCTTAAATGACAAATATGAAAGCAGTCTGTAGGAATGCATCCATGACCTAGATGAATCTCCCAACAATAGTTTCTCTGAAACTTCTTGTAGAAAAAAATTACTGATTATTGCAACACTAATTGAAAATCATACCCCAAAATTAATGATGATGCAAGGACCTCAAATAAATTTTATTCAAAGAGATTTTATTTCTTTGAATATTTAAAAAATATTTTATTTCTAAGAAGAAGTGGAATTCTTGAGGTAAGAATCCTATTAAGAAAAAAGTGGATTTTTAAATGTAGAAAATTTTTAGAAACAAAAAATTTATTAGAAAAATCAGTGCCAGTTTTAAGCACTAGACTAGATGTAAACAGAGTTAATAAACTGTCTGCTATCATTGAAAAATTATTCAAAAGGAGTAAAAGAACAAAAAAGTGAAAACATAAAAGGGAAATTGAGAAATGAAAAAAACATAAGCTTGATTTTCCTAGTAAATAATCCATATATAGGAAAAAAGTCATATAAGAGACGTAATAATAGAGAAACAGATGAGAATTTTACAGGATTTTAAGGAAAGAAATATAACTTTAGAGTTAAGAAGCCTACTAGGGACTATACAACATACATAAAAATAAACTTGAAGATAGATATTTTCTAGTAACCCCTGCAAAACCTCAAAGACACACAGGTAAATCAAGCTTTCTGGATTATTGTCTCCTATCTTTACGACAAGAGCTTATAGTGTCTATTGGATTACATATATGAAGTGTAGACTTCAGGGTAATTTTTATAAGACTTACTTTCCTTTCTCTAGTCAATTCAAATTGAAGCAAACTTCTTGTTCTTGCTTTCTTAAGGGCTTAAGAGTTTACAGTTGATAATTGAAAGGATTCTCAAAACATGTGGCTTCTGAATTATAATAATAAGTAGAGAGATGAAAAAAATGACAGAAATAGACATAAGAGATAGAGATAGAGGACAGAGAGAAAGAGAAGGATATTTACCATGACAGATTAAGTAATAAGTAGTAATAATTAAGAAAACCTTCTTTGAGGTTTTGTAGGGGATACCAGGAAATGTTTAGGTATAGGTTTATTTTTTGTCTGTGGCATGGTCTCTGGTAGGCTTCTTAACTCTAAAGTTATATTTATTTTCTTAAAATGTAATAAAATTCTCATTTTTTTCTGTTATTACGTCTCCTATATTACCTTTTCTCTATATGTGGATACTTTATTAGGTAAATTAAGCTTGTTTTTTAATCTCTTCCATTTCTCAATTTTACTGGTTAGTTTGACTGAACTTGGAGATGCCCAGATAGCTGATAAAACATTATTTAAAGCTGTGTGTATGAGGGAGTGTTTCCACAATAAGTTAGCATTTGAATTGGAAAACTGAGTAGAGAAGATTGCCCTCATCAATGTAAATACAAAGGTAGAGAAAGACAGATGTATTCTCTGAGCTGGGACAGCCATCTTCTTCTATCCTAGGACATCAGAACTAGTTTTCAAGCATTCAGACTGAATTATTCTCTTGTTATATTTTTTAAAATAGAAGGATAAAGTTAGGATATTTTGAAAAGTAGAATTTTTAAAAAAATTATAATATTGCTGATTCTGGCTGATTCCCTTAAAAAATACTTGTGTATTGAGGGGAAAGAACTTGAAATAATTTTCTTAAGAAGTGCAAATAATTTTATGCTTGTATTTTTAATATATTTCTATCAAACTGTCTTAAAAATTATGGACTACCATCTACAAATATTTTTGAAAGCATTTGTAATATACTCCTACTGACTAGGAACATTTTCAAGTTTGAGACTGGGAAGCTTGATTTCAATGCCTTTTACTTTTCTGCAGACTCATTTGGCATTGTTTCCCATCTCAGTGAATAGTGTCAAAAATAGAGTAAAAAGAGATCCAGGTTATTTTATTAGTACATGAAAGATATATCTAGGCTCAAGGATTTGGTAGACATTCAGAGATAATTACTAGGTTGTTTGAGTCAAGAAGCAAAACTTCTCTAAGTGAAATGTAGTGTAGTGCTCTATATAAAAAATTCTACATTCTCTTTCTGACAAGTGAAGTGAATTGTAGAATGTAGAAAAAGAAAAGGCATGCTACTTTAATTATCTTGAGCACTAAATACCCAATGGCAAAACTATTACACATAGATTTTAAAATTAACCTATTTAAAAACCAAGATGCAATATGATGTCAGGGGGTGAGATTTGGGCTAAGAAAAGCCTGAATTTTAATTTTGGCTCTAGTTGACACATTTAATTAAGCCATTTTATTGAAAAAATGGGGATAAAATGCTTACCAGATGATATTATAAGAAATAAGTGAAAAAAAAAAAAAAGACCTTCCCTCTTTTTGTAGGCCTTTGGTTACTGTATTTTTGAACAACTGGTCTAAGAATGCCTTCAGATGCCTTCTGCTTTGTAAATTCTCTATTCTTTCCTTCCCTGTAGTTACTATAACTTTTTAAGCTTTTGGGAGCATTCCAATGTCCTCCTAAATCACAAATTTCCATATAGATTCCTTCCCACTCTGCCCAATTTTCTGTTCCTGCACTGAATTAGTCTTTCTAAATTTACACCAATATAATCAAGTGTTCCTCATACTTATAACCCTTCACTGGTGCCTAATCCTGACAGTCTGTCGTGTTATGGTAGACTCTTGACATTCTAGCTCCTAACCCTCTCTTCATAGCCTTTATTAAAGTCACTAACCATGTTTATAAACATGTTATGCTCTTTTACAACTCGCCAACCCTGTTCATGCCAGCTTCATTGTTTTTCTCCAACTGATAAACTCATGATCAGTTTTACAACACAGTTTATTTCTAACATTCTTGTTGATTCATTTTTAGAGATTCACACTCACACGTAACTCATGATGTCTAACACACTTATATATATACTTTATTATAGTACTTAGCATATTTAGAGTTCTCTCCTCTATTGTGTTAAAATCCCTTGATACCAGCAAGTGTGGCTATTCATGTTTCTACTCCAGGATTTACAATATAGTACACAATTGCTAGATAACTGTTGTGCAAATGATGGACTGAAGGCCACATAAGAAAAAATATAGGCCGGGCGAGGTGGCTCATGCCTGTAATCCCAGTACTTTGGGAGGCCAAGGCAGGTGGATTACCTGAGGTCAGAAGTTCCAGACCAGCCTGGCCAATATAGCAAAACTCCTTCTCTACTAAAAGTACAATAATTAGACGGGGGTGGTAGCAGGCATCTGTAACCCCACCTACTTAGGAGGCTAAGGCAGAAGAATTGCTTGAACCCGGGAGGTGCAGGTTGTAGTGAGCTGAGATCGTGTCACTGCACTCCAACTGGGGAGACAAGAGTGAGAAGATGTCTGTAAACAAAGAGTAAAAAGGTGAGCCATTGGTTCTGTTCTTCATATTATTTTCCAAAGTTTACTGATGGTAATCACTGCAGGGTTATCCCAGCCTTCTATGTACAGGATGCAGTGACACTACCACTTAAAGAGAAATTCCTTAAAAAGCAAAACTGTGTGAAACACACTCCATTGAGCAAACAGCCTGCTTTGTAAATAACCTCAAAGTCTCATAATCATTTCAGCACACGTGGAATTTCAGGGTTGTAAAGTGAATAAATATTTTCCAAAGGTCAGAAAGTCTTCAGAATCAGCTTCTATAATCTAAATCTCAGCTATCTAGAAAAATAAATTAAATCAATAAATCAATAAAACCTTATTTTAATTATGTGGCAGTATTTGCACTCCACTCAGAGTGGCCATTGGTAATATAATAGTTACAGACGTGGCTGTAGGTTTGTCTCTCAGGTTTGAACTTACAACAATTTGATCAAGTTTGATTTGAACTAAATTGAAACTTTCTGAAGGATCTTTCTAATCTCCATAAGTTCAAATCTCAATACTGCAAAATATGTTACACAAAGTCACATTATTTGAACTTCGAATAGTATTTTATAGGGATTTCACATGTAAAATTCCCTTAATAGGCTTTTCAAGTCTGGAACCAGAAAACCATCACCTTTTTTGACCAGTCAACTTTAATCGGGTTGGTTACTCTGATATCAGTAGGTTCTCCGTGATCTTACAATATCTGATGCTTTTATTCCCTTCTCTATACCAAAGTTCTTAATTGTTCCAAAAAGTCAGCTTTTTATAGCCTAAAATTGTTTGCTAATATGTTACCCAATGAACATGTAGTTAAACATAGAGAGTACAGATTTGTATCTTGATTTCATATTGATTTGAGCCAAAAATCTTTCCCATTTTGTAGTACTTCCAGTCAGAGCTGGCCTGAGGCGAAATTGTGAAGTAGGTTAAGCTGCTTTTAGTTTCATCCAGATTTCTTTAAGGGTCTATGTAGGAGAATAGTATTTTTCAAACTGGAGACTATTATGCTTTCTAAAAAGAAGGCTCCTTTACTCTCTTGATAAAATGCAAAGGAAACAACCACTGATGTCAGATGTATCCTACAAATTCTTTTTTTTTTAATAGTGCTTACAAGGGTTCTTTACTGAGAAATGTTTGAATATAAAAATGTTAGAGAAGCCAAATTTATGCTGCAGATTCTACATTCTTTAATAATTGCTTCTGTAATGAGATGATACTAGTGCAGGGAACTCAAAGTCAGTAGAAAATGGTCACTGCCCAATAAGAGATGACAACCTAGTGTACCTGATAAGGTCAGACGCTTATAAGTGGTCTTATAATGTAACTACAAGGATAGAAACAGAATACTATGGGAATGTAGAACACTAATTGTCTATCTATACCAAATGAGGAAGTTGGAGATAAGTTTTGAAAGAATCCTTGAAATTTCTAGGAAGGGCAGGGAAAGGGGATGTGATTTTCTGTGGGGAGAAGTAATGACAATAAATCCTGAACGTTTCTGGCATGTACGAAGCATAGTTCATCTGTCCATGTGACATGAAGTATTCATGGAAGGTGAAGCTAGAAGTCAAAATTCAGGTCCAGATTACAAGTGATGAATGCCTTATATCAATCATAGTTGGGATTCACTTTACAGGCAACAGGCAATTAATTGATCAAAGTCCTAAGTGAGAAGGGACATCAAAAGCTGATATTTACTGAAGCCAACCTATGATAGCTAGAGAGCTATGAGGCTTTTCACTAAACCATGGGAAGGGGACATGAGGGAATGTGAGGCTTTAGAAGTTAACTCTGAGATATAATTTTGTGGCCTTGATAGATGTGTCTGTGTGTGTGCATGTGTGTGCGTGTGCGCACGTGTGTGTGTGTGTGTTTCTAGAGAAGAAAATAACTCAAAGAGAGTATGAAAATTTACTTTGGATTTCCCCAGAGGGAAACTCACATACAAAAATTCAAGCACAGGTAGTTTATTTGGGAGGTAATTCCAGAAGACACTGAAAGGTGAATGCGAAAATGACTAAAGGAAGCAAAGCCAACCAACAGAGAGTTCATTATCATCCTAGTCAACACTGTGTGACAAAAGGTTAATCCTGCAGAAAACTTCAGGGAACGATATTAAATACACAACTAAAGTAACCTTAATTGTAAGGTGCAGAAGATGAAATATTTAAACCACAATGGACTTGTGTTCATTGTTCACCACTAAGCGAAGTTAACTTAGCTTCATGTTTGTACTTTGGCCTGCCATGGTGCGGACAGTCTTCCAGCAGAAAGAGGCAGGTATCAACAGTTGGAAAGTGGCTGAGGACACTTTCATGGTGAGGTCCCAGGTGTACAGTCAGAGCAGCAACAGGATCTATGAAACCTAGGATGGCTAAGCGTAGTGTTTGCTGATTTAGATGTGAATCTTTTCTTGTTTTTGTTTGTTTAACTTAGTCCAACAGTGTCATCAACATATATTTTTATTACACGATTAATCTTTGTACTCTTATACCTGTTGCTTTTTTTAATAAAAGAGTTGAACTTTGTCATTCAAGATAAATCACAATATTGTTCCAATTATTTAGTCATTTGAACTAGTCTTTGATAACTGTATTCCTCTAGCTCTGTCTCTATGTAGGTTTCATTTTTTATGGCCAATTCAATTAGTAGTGGCTTCCTTGAACACCATGATTAGATGGATTCTTTTGTTGCATCTGTACTTGGGGAAAGGAGAGTTGCAGGGTAAAACACAGTCAAGTATTTGTTATGTTTCATTAGTAATTTATGTTTCCTTCTTTTGTATTAAAAAATGATGAAATGTTTGCTTATCTGCCCAGTCTTGAGATCAAGGACAAAAATTTATCATTCTTTATGTACCCAACAGTTAGGACATAGTAAGCAACTAATAAATGCCTGGTGAGTCTCTTCTAATACATTCTGAAAACAAAAATAAAAACTATCCTATATATACTCTGCGTAATAGCTGCAAATTACTGCAGATTTTTCTAGATATATCAAGGGTTACCTGACCTTACGTTACATTTTTAAAAATGTTATCTTAATTTATCTGAATAAAACAGCTTTCCCACCCTGCCCCTAAAAACATGCAATAGACAAACAGTACCTCAGCAGAATTGATAGGGTTATAATCAACTTCTTGCACACGGATACTAAAAGTTTTCTCTAAAAAAAGGCTAGAGATAAATTAAGAACAGAAACAACAGTAAAAGAAATGAATAGAAAAAGAATGGACCAAAAGGCATGGAAGAATGAAAGGTTGGAGGCTAGGAAAGAAGGGCAGTTTAGAAGCATCAGCATGCTCTGGTGCCTCCTGTCGCTTCATGTTATGTATGGTCCTAGAGTACACATGGAGCCCCATCAGAGTCATGATGCTAATTCCCATCCCAGGTTGTCCTGCCATTTGTCTTTACTTTCACCATTGATTTTACTTGACAAGAAAATGTTCCCAATATAGAAGAGTGGTTTAAAAACATGGAGTTTGAGTCAAGAACACATGAAGTCACATCCCATTCCTATTCCTTTATTGATTGTGGGAGGGTGAGCAAGTTTTAATTTTTCATGCTACTCCTTCCCCCATTTCTTCAACTGACGAATAGGGCAATATATACATCTTAGGTTTTTTGATATGTTTGTTTGTTTTGATAAAGATCAAATGTGAGAGAACTTTAAAGAGCAAATAAGAAACACGGCAGAGACTGAAGCTCTTTTGTTTGCTTACAGTGAAAATGTTGTGGGGAGAGCAAGACAGCACATTGTGAATACCAAAAAACTTTACAGTGTCAGGCAGGAAAATAATACAGCTCACATTCCCTCTTCATGATGCCAGCTCCATTACCAATTATCACAAAACATTGCTCAATACAGCAGAACTAACTTTTATATTAAGTCCAGGCATGCAACCGAAGAGTCTTATTTTAACTGAAAATTACCATGAGAGAATGAGAAGATAAATAAGCTAACAGTGGGTGCTTTTACGCAAGTATACTCCTACCACAAGATTTAGTTGCCTGTCTGAGTAACATACTGACTGACACCTCTAAAGAATACTATTTAGTTGGTTATATGAGCTACATAGTTGACCCACAAATAATGCACAGAACTCTTGTGACACGCATAAACATTCATGGAATATTTACAGTGTGTTCAGTGTGTGAAGCGTGATTATAAAAGGTTAGAGAATACAGAATGAATGTTCTCTTTTATTAGAAAATTATGATTATGTTATCCATTAAGTTCTCTTTTTTTTTTTCCTGGACACAAAATCCTTGAAAACTGAACTAATTCTCAGTCACAGTAAGTTATTTTTCTATGAGTATTAATATTCTTTCTTCCATTTCCTTTTCAGAACCTGAACTTCTCAATTTTGTGTATCCATTCAATCAGTACTAAGTATGTATTTTGTTTACAGTATTAAGATTGTAAGTGAGAAGAAGGAAATTATGATCACTGCATTCCTGAAACTTAAATTTCATTGTTTCTGTGACTATTTAATAAAATTATTTGTGGTGTAGGTAGTATATGGAACACAAACACAGTATCAGAGAAAGGAAATTGCAAACCAGAGAAGCATTTTCTACATCTTTTTCAATGACAGAAATTAACATGTGCACATGCACACACACTCAGACCAATTTCATCTTGAGTTACATTCTTAGTTAAATGGTAATTTTTACTCTTTAAAAATATATATCTATACAGCCATCTTTTGGCCCCCAGTGAAAATCATGTAGGAGAGGGACAGTATTTTGGGCATAATAATCTAGTGAAGGTTTTTTTCCCCTAAATTGATTGACCCAGGGAAATCCCTTAATGGCCAGAACTGTTCCTCCTTTCTCCTTTATTTTCACATATATTTCTTGTTCTCTCAGTCGCATCTATTACTTTACTCTGCATAGACCTCATCATTTTGCAAAAGTTCTTATAATAGAGAAAATTCTTAATTTGGAAAAAGATTATTGCCATTTTCTGTATGTATAAAACGTGTAAACACACACGCACACCATACACTGGCTGAAAATGAAACTACTTTCTTTATATAAACCTCTGTAACTTATGACATCAGTTAGATTTTACAGAAAACACAACTAAGTTGACCAGAAGTAAGTCATTCACCTAATGTTAATCAGCTGGTAAAAGACATTGACTGGTATGTATATCACTAAAATCCTTATTGTACTTTTTTTTTGGAACTTCATTTATTCATTTATCAAATATTTATTAGGCTCTTAAGACGTACCGTATGTTCTTCTAGGTTTTCAGGATACAACAGTGAAAAATAACATACAAAAAATAATTTTTCATGGAACTTATATTCTGGGGTAATGAATACAGACAATGAAAATAATAAAGACAGAATAATATGCCATATTGTTATAAGTATTATGCAGAAATCTAGAGCAGGGAAGTAGAATAGAAACTATCATGGTCATATTAAGAAGAAAATATATAATTAAAGACATAAATAATGTGAATTAATGAAAAGATAAAGGTTATCTAGTACCCAGAGTACTGAACAAACACTTTCCCTTTTGACCATCAAATCACAGATTTCAGAACTTTTCATACAAACTTGTATCAGCTGCATATCTTCATCAGTTTTCTCATCTGGCTGATAAACGTGTGGCTGAAACTACTTCTAATACTCATCTTATGTCGTGACTCATTTTAACCTCTGTCTCTAGCCTGGATGATTCTCTCTCTCTCTTCTCATATCTATTATCTTAGATTTAGTTTCTTTCTACCATTTACCCTTTTTTGCTAATTTCTCTCAAACAAATTATTTCTATTGTGCACAGACATATGACTATAATCAGTTCACTTATTTAAGTTACATATTCAAATTGTGATGAAAGTTTAGCAAAAATAAATCAAGGAGGGCAAGCATTTTGAAAATTGTTTTATAAGGCTGTTAGCTGATTACCTTTCTAACTCTCTAAGTGGCCTCATTTCTTTTAGATACTGAAAATATGCTAATTTTCATGGCAGATATCCTGTGTAAATTTGCAAAAAAAAGTAGCAGTGTGCTCTGCTGAGACAGAAAGAAATATTTTGATAGATACCAGCTTTCTCAACCTAATTACACAGACATAACTAATTTTACCCATCAGCCATGCATAAGTTCATTGCTATTTTGAACACTTTCCCAAACTTAAAGTGAAGGTATTTTTGACACACATCCCTTCCCCAAATCATGCATTAATATTTTCCCTGTTAAAAATAGAAAATGGAAAGGCTTTTTCAACTAGTTGTTTTAATAATCCATAGGACACTATTATAGCTATCAATTTTGAATACCTACTATGTACTAAAAGGTACATAGACTTTTTTTATATCTTATTTCATACATTTTTTTTTAACAAACCTTAAAAACGTATACAACTATCTTACACTGAAAGATAAAGAAACCTAAAATGCACTGTGTTAAGACATCTGGCTTGTTCAAGACCACTTAATTTACATATAGTCACCTGGGAATTTGCAGAAAAAAACTAGAGATTTGGATGACAGAGGGGCCAGCCAACCAATTTACCAAGTCCTTTCTCTTAACAGATGCCTGTTTATGGAATTGTTTTAATTCAACATTCATTTGTATTTTATGATTGAAATTGAGAACAGAGAGTGACAACAAACTCAGGGTAGGGTAGGAAGATTAAACTGAGAAGAACTCAGGGATAGATGGAATTTTAGAGTCATAATGGTTCTAACTACATTGTAAATAAAGTCAATCAGTAGGAAATGTTTGTAAATTGAAAAATACACAGAATTGGGTCAGTGTAATTTGAGGATATCAACCTCTTGAGCCTTTCCCACATTGTATTCTTAAAATAACTATTATTAAATGAAAGATAAGTAACTGCTCTAAAATGATAGTAATATCAGTAATAAAATAAAGCTTTATGGGCTCAAAAGGGTTTGAGAAATACCGTGTTTGGTATTCCTGTCTCTCTTTTGCTGATTTATAATACATACAGGCTTTCTGATGACAATAAAAAAACCTGTTCCATAATGTTTCATTTTCCCAAGATTTAAAAAGTACGTTTGAGTATAGAACATGTTTTCCCTCATGCAACAACACCTAATAATGTCTTATAAAGTACAAGCATTCAATAGAATAACATGATAAGGGAAATAAGGAAGGCCAAGTTCTTTAGCCTCACATAGAGAGCTCCTCATGATTTTCCCTCCAACTGTATTTCTTCACTCTTCTTCAATAGATTGTTATTTCATAAAAAGAATTAAAATGTAATTTGGGGCCAGGTGCAGTGGCTCACACCTATAATCCAGGCACTTTGGGAAGCTGAGGTGGGCAGATCACTTGAGGTCAGAAGTTCAAGACCAGCCTGGACAACATGGTGAAATCCCACCTCTACTGACAATACAAAAATTAGTTGGGTGTGGTGGTACATGCCTGCAATCCCAGCTACTTGGCAGGATGAGGCAGGACAATCTCTTGGGCAACAAAGTGAGAGAGACTCCATCTCAAAAAAAAAAAATGTAATTTTAACTATGATTAGTAGAGCCAGTTATCTTACTTGAGTATAATTATTACCTTTTAGTCGAGGAAATAAAGTATCCCAGAGGCCATATAGCATAAAGATTAGGCATTAAGATGTAAACATATAAGTCCAGGAATCATTCTGAAACTTTTGTTTGTATAACTGCACTTTCAATCTTCTTAAAATACTAAAAATATGGAGTTAGTATAGCTTTCCTGAAACAGTGAAGGGCTTATAACCACTGCTGTTAAGAGATTGCTATTAACTCATCACAACTTTAAAATTAAGATTTATTTTCTATATAGAAAATGAAAACCTTGAACAAAACAAACTTCAGTATTAAACACATCCAGAAATAATTGAATTGAAACTGTAGTTAATGTTCTCAAGATGAAAATATAAATATAAATAAAAATGCTGCAAAGCCATATCTTTGTTGACATGAAAGCAATTAGCACATTGCTGCAGGTGGATAACAAGAGTACATAGTTCAATCCCATTGTTTTCCACTTCTTCTTCAGCTTATAACCTTTGATGGCATTGAATGACTTCTCACTAATTCAGCCTTCACATAAATTTGAGAAACACATTTTGATGATTCAGTGTCTAGCTTTAAGTTGCTTTGCCTTACATATCTGGGAGAATTTTTTAAATGTTTAGGAGAACAAACTCTGTATACCACCTTAATGCAAAAAAAACACTATAGGTACACACTTGATGGAATCATTATCAACTCTTTATGCACTAAACTTGATCAATCAAAACCTATTTCACTGTGAGGAAAGGGCAGTGTGTGTGTGTGTATGTGTGTGTGTGTGCGTGCGTGCGTGCACATGTGTGTGTGTTTACATACATATTATACATGTATATTTACAGGTACTTATTTATATTCTAAATACATTTTCCCTATTTTATTTAAAACTATCATTTTAGAATTTTTATAAATGTTTGATAACAGATAAAGGTTGAAAATAGAGCAAATAACTATATCATTAAAGCTCTCATAATTCACATATTGTCTTACGTAGAATTTTTTTAGATCACATTTTATGTGATATTTAAATGTATGTTTTGCTTTTAGCTTGTCTACAAATTTTAATATAAGTGTGTTTCATATTGTTAAACTGTTTCTAAAGATTATTTTTTAATTTTGTATACTGTTACATATACCAGATGAGTCATAATTAACTTATCTACTAACTTGTTTTAAACAGAAAAGATAATTTTGCTATTTCACTATTGTAAGTAATGGCATGGTGGAAATCTTCAACTATAGAGCTTATTCCCTTTAATAGAACATTCTCTGAAACTGATATGTTAAAAATCATGAATCTTTGTTAAGATTCTCAACATGTCAACTCATACTTTATTAACCTAAATTTATCATAAGTAGTGATACTACTACTATTTTGCCAGTAGTCAATAATATGTACTTTTGATTAATGAGATTCTTAGATGCTAAAACACAGAAATATGCTATTTATTATCATTTTAACATTCAAGTCACCTTGAAAATTGTTTTGCATGCATTTGGTGCTTGACACAGAGTTCTTGAATTAATGGGGCATTATGGTATATTCTTATTACTGGATGGCATTTATTCCATATTCCCTCAATCAAGAAAAACCAATGTAAAGAAATATTACTACTGTAGACTGAGTGTGGTCTTAGTCTCGCCATCCAGTAATTGTTGCCGTGGCATCGATAACATTATAGTCCAGGGATTTTAGTATTTCCATTCTGGCTTCACCATGATGTCAAGTTCTTGTGTGGCCTTAGAAAAGTCACATTTCTTTTCTGGTCTTCAGTTTGTCCAACAGTACTTAAGTGGAATGAGCTACAGAGTGGACTCCCATCTACTCCTATGACACTGATCATTTGTTTACTTCAATGTTTAGGTAGAAAAATACAATTTTTAAAATGTTTGTGTTAGTCAATTTAAGATTGCTATAAATAAATATCTGAGGCCAGGTAATTTATAGAGAAAAGAGGTTTATTTGGCTCATGGGTCTACAGGCTGTATAAGCAGCATGGCACCAGCATCTGCCTCTGGTGAGGGCTTCAGGGAGCTTCTACTCCTGGCAACTGAGATGACACAGCGAGAGAGGAAGTAGGATAGAGAACGGGGAGATCCTAGACTCCTTTCAACAATCAGCTCCTATAGGAACTCACAGGATGAGAATTCACTCACCTCTATCCCAGGGGGCCATAATTTATTCATGAGGGATCTACCACCATGGAGATCAAAGTTTAACATGAGGTTTTGGGGAGACGAACTTCCAAACTATAGCAATGTTGTTTCTCTGTTCAGGAGTTAGAATCCTTAAATCAGTTTTAATGATTAAACTTTAATTATATAATGTATAATGTTTCAGTATCTTCTGTATAATTACCAAAAAACTGTCATTTATGACATCAAATATATATTTTATGCTACATAAAATGTATATTATGAAAAAATATCAATCACCATTGGTTTCACTATATTTTTAAATAATTTGAGCTCAAATAAATTAAATTAAACCCTGTTGTGCATTACCAACCTCCAAAAAATAATTTCTCTCTCTATGGCCAGGTCTGTGCTGTTCTTTTAATAATGGAATATGGCAGCATGCTTCTGAAGCTTTAAATGTACCATTTTCAAAGTTTTTCACAGTGGGTTGCAGCATCTGATGTCTATTTCTAGAAATTCTCTACTTGAGCTGGCCTCCCACATATTTTGAGATGTGGAGATTATTAAAAATTTAAACGATGGAAAAAACATTTATATTTAAAACCAACACAATATATTAAGAATCAATCTCTCTCTTGCTGTCAGAAAAGCTACCTTTAAAAATTAAAATAGAGCAGGTTCTCAGATTTGGATGGATTTCTAGGTTATTTAGTTCTTCGTAGGTACAAATCTCTGACAAGTTGCTGACCCACCTTTTCTTGAATATCATCCATGTCCAGAATGTCTAGAAGATGCCTTCTCCTTGCTGGACAGCTCCACTAGAAAATGTTTCCTTGGTTTAAACCGAAACACCTCCATTTAGAACCTTTATTGATTACAGTTCTCCAAAACTTCTCAAAGTATATTGTAGCTGTAGACATTTTGTAGACAATATGTTTCTGCAAAACTAAATGTTTCATTTAATTGACAGATGATACGTATTTCTTTTTTTTTGCTTCAATACAGGCTTTTCCCTTTCATACATTTGTTGCCCCTTTGCTCTTTACCCAGGCTGAGATATCTGCTAATATTTAACCACTCCCATTTCCTGAATTCATTTCAAAAGCATAATCATCCTTTAGGAATTTGCTGAAATGTTCCATATCTCTGACACTTTCCTAATATATTCAACAACATGAAAAAAGAGATGATCTCAAGCATTCTAACTCCCAGCTTCAGAAGCAGATATGGAGCCATAAATCTTCTAAGATTTCCCTGAGTGAGAGTCTTATCTCCTGTAGAAAATGAGCTGAAATTGTGGAAAAACAGACAAAATCTCTTCTAATGTGACTGGCTGACATCCAACAAAAGATGCATGCACAGCCTCACCACGTGTCTACTGTGGAAGTGAGGTCATTGATTGGAAAAGAGTGGGATCCTGCAACTTGGAATGGGACGTGTGACAGAACTCTGATGAAGCTGGGGACACTGAGCTTGTAAACTCTGATGAACTTTTTTGCCAGAAGAAACAGCTTCCCCATCTCCAGTGGTAGAAACATTTCCTTCCTGACTCATGCTGCCATCAGTCTTTCCACCTTTGTCTGAGGAGGTAAACCCTCAGCTTCCTGTGGCAACAGTGAGGGTCTCCCCTAAGGCCATTGCCAGACAAGATAATGTTGATTCTCCTCAGGAGCACTGACACAACTGTTTCTTTTTAGACCTATAACTAGACTAAAGTCCTGGCGGGCACCTAGAAGTGAGATTCACAGTGTGGCCCATGAGGATTTGCACTACACTTGAAAAGAACTGCTTAAATTTTCTAATTTATATGAGCAGAAATCTGGAGAACAGTTATGGGAATGGATATTAAGCATATGGGAATGGATATTAAGTGTGTGGGTAGAAGGAACATACAGTTGGACCAGGCTGAACTTATTGACTTGGGCCCACTAAGTAGGAATTCTGCATTTAATGTTGCAGCTTAGGGAGTTAAAAAAGGTTCTAATAGTTTATTTTCTTGATTAGCTGAAATATAGATTAAAAGATCGCCCACTGTGAGCAAGCTGGAAATGCCTAATCTCCCTTAGTTTAATGTAGAGGAAGGGATCCAAAGGCTTAAGGAGTTTGGGATGGTAAAGGGTATTAGTCACTTTAGACTTACTCATCCCATCTGGGAGGGTATAGGAGATAAATTATTGACCAATGTTTTGCAAAATAAATTTGTGAGGGCAGCATCTGCATCTCTGAAGAACACTATACTTACTCTTCTCTGTCTGTCAGATCTGACCGTGGGAACTACAGTCACTCAACTACAAAATTTAAATACAGTGGGAATAATTGGATCCTGAGGTGGCAGGAGCCAAGTGTCAGCAGTCAACCTTCAAAGGCAACACGGACGTAGCTACTGTAATGGATAGCAGAAGCAAAGCAGCAATCAGAATAGTCTGACTTGCGTAATGCTGTGGTATTAGCTAAGAAGTATTTGTAGAAGAGAAATTGATAGAAAGCTTACTGCATTTCTATTGAATTTATACAAGCAGAAAACTTCCAGGTCAAGTGAACAAAATAGTATTTCAAATTATAAAAACAGAGAATCATGGCCCCTCAATCAGTTTCCAGACTTCAGCCAGTTTACAGACCCAGGACTGCTTGAATAAAGGGGAGGCCATGTCCACTTGGGGAAGGACCCCACTACACTACTGACAATTTATGCTGTTACTCTTTCTCCCATCTTTCCCCAAGGAGACCTCCAGCCTTTTACCAGGATAACTGTACATTGGGGAAAGGGAAATGAGCAGACATTTTGGAGGCTACTGAACACTGCCTCTGAGATGACGTTAATTCCGGGGTACTCAAAACGTCATTGTGGTCCTCCAGTTAAAGTAGGGGCTTATGTAAGTCAGGTAATTAATGGAGTTATAGCTCAGGTCTGACTTACAGTGAGTCTAGTGGATCCCTGGACTCATCCTGTGGTCATTTTCCCAGTGCCAGAACGCATAATTGCCATCGACATACTTAGCGGCTGAAAGAAGCCCTATATTGGCTCCCTGACTGGTAGGGTGAGGGCTATTCCAGTGGGAAAGGCCAAATGGAAGCCATTGGAGCTGTCTCTACCTATAAAAATAGTAAATAAAAAACAGTATCACATCCCTGGAGGGATTGTGGAGATTAGTGTCACCATCAAGGACTTGAAAAATGCAGGGGTGGTGATTTCCATCACATCCTCGTTCAACTCTCCTATTTGGCCTGTGCAGAAGATAGCTGGATCTTGGAGGACAGTGGGTTATCATAACCTTAACCAAGTGATGACTCTATTTGCAGCTGCTGTCCCAGATGTGGTTTCATTGCTCAAGCAAATTAACACATCTCCTGGTACCTGGTATGCAGCCATTGGCTTGTCAAATGGCTTTTTTCCCCATTCCTGTCCATAAGCCCTACCAGAAGCAATTTGCCTTCAGCTGGCAAGGCCAGCAATATACCTTTACTCTCTTACCTCAGGGGTATTCAACTTGCCAGCTTTGTGTTATAATATTTTTCAGATTTTGGCTTTTCGCTGCCACAAGATATGGCACTAGTCCATTACATTGACGACATTATGGCTTTTCACTGCCACAAGATATCACACTAGTCCATTACACTGATGACATTATGTTGATTGGATTCAGTGAGCAAGAGGTAGCAAACACACTGGACTTATTGGTGAGACATTTACATGCCAGAGGATGAGAAATATATCCAACTAAAATTCAGGGACCCTCCACTTCAGTAAAATTTTTAGGGTCCAGTGGTATGTACAACCTGTCGAGATATTCCTTTTAAGGTGAAGAATAAGTTGCTGCATTTGGCCCCTCCTAGAGCTAAGAAAGAGGCACATGACCTACTGAGCTTATTTGGATTTTGGATGCAACACATCTCTTATTTGGGTGTGTTAGTCTGGCTCGTTTATCCAGTGACCCGAAAGGCTGCCAGTTTTGAATGTTGTCCAGAACAGGAGAAGGTGCTGCAACAGGTCCAGGCTGCTGTGCAAGCTGCTCTGCCACTTGGACCATATGACCCAGCAGATCCGATGGTGCTTGTGGTGTCAGTGGCAGATAGGAATGTTGTTTGGAGCCTTTGGCAGGCCCCCATAGATAAATCACAGTGGAGGCTTCTAGGATTTGGAGCAAGGTCCTGTTATCTTCTGCAGATAACTCTTCTTTTGAGAGACAGCACTTGACCTGTTATTGGGCTTTGGTGGAAACTGAACGTTTGACTTTGGGTCATCAAGCCATAAAGTGGGTAGCACACAGCAACATTCCATCATGAAATTGATGTAGTATATACGTGATCAGGCTCATGCAGGCCCTGAAGGCACAAGTAAGTTACATGAAGAATTGGCTCAAATGCTCGTGGTCTCCATTCTTGCCACCCTGCCTTCTGTCCCCAGCCTGCTCTGATGGCCTCATGGGGAGTTCCCTATGATCAGTTAACAGAGGAAGAGAAGACTAGGGCCTGGTTCACAGATAGTTCTGTACAATATGCAGTATTTGACTTACAGTGGGTCTAGTGGGTCTCTGGACCACAGGATGAGTTCAGGGATCCACTAGACCCACTGTAAGTCAGACCTGAGCTATAACTCCATTAATTACCTGACCTACATAAGCCCCTACTTTAACTGGAGGACCACATTGATGTTTTGAGTACCCTGGAATTAACATCATTCTCAGAGGCAGTGTTCAGTAGTCTCCAAAAATGGACAGCTATAGCACTATAGCCCCTTTCTAGGACATCCCTCAAGGACCGTGATGAAGGATAATCTTCCCAGTAGGCAGAACTTAGAGTAGTGCACCTGGTTGTGCACTTTGCATGGAAGGAGAAATGGCCAGATGTGCAATTATATACTGATTCTTAGGCTGTAGCCAATGGTTTGGCTAGATGAACAGGGACTTGGAAGAAGCATAATTGGAAAATTGGTGACAAAGAAATTTGGGGAAGAGGTATGTGGATGGACCTCTCTGTAGTCAAAAACTGTGAAGATATTGGTATTACATGTGAGTGTTCACCAACAAGTGACCTCAACAGAGGAGGATTTTAATAATCAAATGGATAGGATGATCTGTTCTGTTGACACCACTCAGCCTCTTTCCCCAGCCACCCCTGTCATCACCCAATGTGCTCATGAACAAAGTGGCCACAGTGGCAGGAAAGGAGGTTATGCATGGGCCCAGCAATATGGACTTCTGCTCACTAAGGCTGACCTGGCTATGGCCGCTGCTGAATGCCCGATTTGCCAGCAGCAGAGACGAACACTGAAATCTCTTTATGGCACCATTCCTCAGGGTGATCAGCAAACTACCTTGCGGCAGATTGATTATATTGGACCTCTTCCATGATAGAAAGGACAGAGGTTTATCCTCAATGGAATAGACATTTACTTTAGATATGGGTTTGCTTATTCTGCATGCAATGCTTCTGCCAAGACTACCATCTGTGACTTACAAAATGCCTTATAAATTGTCATGGTATTCCACATGGCATTGCCTCTGACCAAGGCATTCAATTTATGGCTAAGGAAATACAGCAGTGATCTCCCACTCATGAAATTCACTTACCATGTTCCTTATTATCCTGAAGCAGCTAGATTGATAGAATGGTGGAATGGCTTCTTAAAGTCACAATTACGATGCCAACTAGGTGACAATATTTTGCAGGGGTGGGGCAAAGTTCTCCACAAGGCTGTGTATGCTCTGAATCAGCATCCAACATATGGTACTGTTTCTCCCATGGCCAGGATTCATAGGTCTAGAAATCAAAGAGTGGAAGTGGAAGTGGCACCACTCACTGTTTCCCCTAGTGATCCACTAACAAAATTTTTGTTTCCTGTTCTCCCAACATTATGTTCTGGCCTAGAGGTCTTAGTCCCAGATGGAGGAACACTGCCACCAGGAGACACAACAATAATTCTATTAAACTGAAAGTTAAAATTGCCACCTGGACACTTTGGGCTCCTCCTACCTTTAAGTCAACAGGCTAAGGAGGGAATTACAGTGTTGGCTGGGGTGACTGATCCAGACTATCAAGATGAAATCAGTCTACTACTCCACCATGAAGGTAAGGAAGAGTATGCATGGAATACAGAAGATCTATTAGGGCATTTCTTAGTATTACCATGCCCTGTGATTAAGATCAGTGCAAGCTACAACAGCCCAAACCAGGCAGGACTACAAATGGCCCAGACCCTTCAAAAATGAAGGTTTGGGTCACTCCACCAGGAAAAAAAAAAGTGACCTGCTGAGCTGCTTGCCAAAGGCAAAGGGAATACAGAATGGGTAGTAGAAGAAGACAGTCATCAATACCAGTTACGACCATGCAACCAGTTGCGTAAACAAGGACTGTAATTGTCATGAGTATTTCTTCCTTCTTTTCTTAACATGTTTGCGCATGTATATACTTGTACTAAGAAAATATCTACACTTTATTTCCATTTTCCTTTATCAGGTGACATAAGATTTATTGCTTTATATCAGCATTTAAATATTGTTAACTTTATGTAATAGCATTTGGGTTGGGAATTGGTACATCTCCAGTTATACCAAAGATAGTTATATTATTATGACCTTATGATTGTCTTTATTTGAAGATCATGTATCTCAGGAGATGTGTATGGGGTAGACAAGGGGGTAGACTTGTGATGATCAATATTGAATGTCAACTTGATTGTATTGAAGAATGCAAAGTATTGATTCTGGGTGTGTCTGTGTGGGTGTTGTCAAAAGAGATTAACATTTGAGTTCCTGGGCTGGGAAAAGCAGACCCATCCTCGGTCTGGGTGGGCACCATCAAATCAGCTGCTAGTGTGGCCAGAAAATAAAGCAGGAAGAAAAACGTGAAAAGACTAGACTTGCCTAGCCTCACAGCCTACATCTTTCTCCCATGCTGGATGCTTTTTGCCCTGGAACATCAGAGTTCAAATTCTTCAGCTTTGGGACTCAGACTAATGTCCTTCTTCCTCAGCTTACACGTGGCCTGTTGTGAGGCCTTGTAATCATGTGACTAATACACCTCAATCTCTTAATAAACTCCACTTTGGATATATATATGTATATATAGACAGAACATGTATGTATGTATATATATATTCATATATATATATATATATATACTCTGTCCTTCTGGAGAATCTTGACTAATACACATATCGATTCTAAATTCTAAATTCCATGAAAATAAGATCTATGATCTATGTATCTTTGGAGATATATATATATCCTATCAGTTCTGTCCTTCTAGAGAACCCTGACTAATACACGTATAGACTCTAAATTACATGAGAATAAGATCTATGTATCTATCTTGACTGTTGTAACTCTGTTTCCTACTCTAATTGATAATAAGGGCTTAGTAACCAAGTGCCAAAGGAAAGTGCAAAACAAATCTCCCAGCTGCTTCCTGAGGTGGCTGCATATGAGATTTACAATTTATTCGAAGACAGTGCACAATTCGTAAACCTCTTTTAGAGGAATTATTCTCCAGTGAGCAGTGCTTAACAAAAATATTTATTTAAATATATTAGCAATAAAATGTATTTCTCATTATTTAGTAATTGGTTTAAGAACATTTGCAATAGGCACTTAATTCAAATTTTGGAAATCATGTTTTATGAAAATTCCCTGTTTTCATTTAGTTGCCTGTTTAGCCTATCTTAGTAGGTAGCATAATTGCCATTGTCTTCACCATTCTGAAGTAATCATACATTCTGTCTTAAAAAAATTCAAGGTCTACTTCTTGCAAAGGTAGTACAGAGAGTTCCAGCTGCCCTTAATATCCTCATGTCACAAATTGTAGGGTCTTCTCAAACATCAAAGTCATTTGAAAACAGGAAATGGCAGTTGGTTTGAGATGGAGCTGTATTGAGAATAAGTCTTTCAGAATATCGTCATGGAGTCCCAACTTTTTCCAGCCTTGATCTAATACTGGAGGTCACAGAAAAAGTCCTTTCTGTAAAGCAAGCAACAAGAACCATTCTCAGGAAGTCTCTGTTGTGTGCTGCTAACACACTGAAGAAATGGGAAATGGAGACAAGCCTTTATATACACACAAAGCCAATCATACTCAGAGGGAAAAAAAAAAGCCTATTGATTCCTGCTGTCTGACACTTGTAAAAACATTAGTAATCATCAAATCCTGGAATTTTAAAGTTAATACTTTGAAAAAGAATTAACTCCTAAAACATACAAACATACACAAACATACATTATGTGTGTGTATAATATTTATGAATGATATACATATGTTGATATACATGTATAAAGTTACATTTCACATGCTGTGCTTATGTGCATCTATATATATGTATATATACATACATACACATGCTAATCTTAGAACTATACTGTCTAATATAATAGTCGGTAATTACATGTGGCTATTAATCATTTCAAATGTAGCTAGTCCAAACTGAGATGGGATATGTGTAAAATATACATAGGATTTTAAAGACTTAGTACAAAACGTGTATAATATCTCATAATATTTTATACTGAATACTATTTTAGATATATGTAATTAAATAAAATATTAAAAAGATCTCTCTGTTTACCCTTTTAATGTGGCTTCTAGAAAATGTGTAATCACAAACACAGCCCACACTGTATTTTTATCAGACAGTGCAGACTTACTGGCCATAGAAAATCAGTCAAAACAAACAAACAAACAAACAAACCAAAAACAGAATAAAAACATTTACTTGAAGGTGGAAGGCTTTCCAAGGGGCAGTAGAGCACAATAGGTAATACATGAGTTTGGCATCACACTGAATTCAAATTCTACCTCTGCTACTTGTTAACTATGTAGCCTTGTAAAATGTATTTAACTTTTTTAAACTGGGCTTTTCCTTCTATAAAAGAAAGAAGAAGAATCAATTCTAGCAGAAATGGCGATAGGAAATAATACATTTACACTCACACTACAATTTTTGTCATATAATAAGATTAGCACTCATTAAAGTTAAGTGCTGCACTGTATATAACATACATGTTCAACCACCTTCTCCAACTTAAATGAAACAGAATTCACTTATGTTATTATCTCTGTGGACTTAAATTTCAGCCTGTTTTCTCATTTTTAAAACACGTTTATTTTATCTACTCAGAGGGTTTTGAAGATTAAATACTATTTAGACTACGTAAGGTTTTATAAATTGAAAAGTAATACTTCAGGTCATGTTTTTATTCATTCTGTCTCTGTTCTGATCCAGGTTCCTTTAAACAGCTTGGACCTTGGCTGTTGTTCATTCCTATATTTTCTTGTTATCTTTCAATTTTGCTGAGAAAAAGAACATTATTAGTTCTCTCATAACTTTATTGTCTGGAGACCATTGGTATGCAATAAGTTTTTTTTTTTTTTCCGTTTATTTTGATCCCATGAGTCTAAAATTCAACAAGATCTTCCTGGGAAAATTTATTGGGTAAATTGTACTTTTTGTGATTCTATCAAAAAACTTCTCCAAGTAAATTACAGTTTATTTATTTATTTTTCTTTTACACAATTCAGCTCAATTGTGGTAAAACAAAGGTATAATTCACAAAATATTTACGTTTAATATTTGTCAAGTATTTAAACTACCCCTTGTTCGAAATAGCTAATTATCTATGAAAGCAGAAGAAGTTCTACTTCATAGAGTTCCTAGGAAAACCAGACTTATCAGTCATATGAGAGTTTATTATTTTCTTCCCTATCTTTCTACTTAAAGGGAAAGATGGGTGGATGTAATAAGGAATAATTGAGGCTGACGAATAAGTGGAAAGGAAAAAAAAATCGAGGGATAATTTCAAAAAGTTTCAAAGTGGTTAAAAAGGTGAACGCCTAATTTCTGAAAGCATAGCTCTGTGTAGGGAATTTTATATATTTTAAAATGTTACTATTTTAAATAAAAATACATAATGAAAAATAAGATAGTAAGATTTACAAGTTCCCTTGTGAAGTGACTTTTAGGAGACTTGTTTTGCTCAACAGTCCCTTTCTGTTTCCTTTTGTGGGAATCCTACTGCATGTTTACCCCTATTAAAGGAAGCTGGTTAAAGTGGATGTACGTATATCACATGATTTCCATCCTTCTCTGTATAGATGGAGCGCTAGTAACAGCATTCAGGTCAGAATGGACACTGAATCTCCGTGATGTCTTTTTGGCACCAGAGTTCTTGCTGAACTTGAAAGCAGAAGCCAGGGGGAAGTAAATGCATCAGTGAGTGGGGAGAGAATGTGTGATTTCTGTGAGATACTCAGGCTGGTTTTAGGGCAGTTATTTATTACCTCTGTGCCCAGAGTTCTACCCACTTTAAATGTGTATGTCTGGGAGAAAGAAAGAAGTACCTCTGCAACGTCAGCTGTAAGGAACTAGAATCACTGAGGCTGTTCCCAGCAAGCAACTCAGACTAAAACACTTCAGTACAGAAGATATTCACTTACATGACCCAATCAGCATATATTTATGTATGTCTACTTCAGAACACACTTTAGAAATGCAAATTGTATGGTAAAAATCAGAGGATATGATATTGCCATACAAATAAGAGTTGTTCTGAATCAAACATAAATCAGTCTTTTACTTTTGGCCCTTAACTGACTTTCTAAACATATTAATTACCTTTTATCTTTATGGATATTTAACTCTAGTCAATTCAACCGTGACTCCTTGAATAATGCCACCTGATCCTCTCCTGTAGTAAACTAAATGTGTGTGTGTGTGTGCGTGTGTGTGTGTGTGTGTGTGTGTGTGTGTAATATTAACCATATATATATATATATATATATATAGGTTAATGTTTCAATAAGTAGTTATATCTATAATTATGGTTACATGACAAATACTCTGATTTGGGCATTTCCTTATGGGAAGTATCACAAGTGACAAATAATATTGCGTCTTTCTTTTCATTAAGAGTTACAGAATGTGCAAGAAGGAAACTACAGGGGAGTAAAACTGTGTGTGCGTGTGTTTCTGTGAATCTTTTAATCATCTTTGAAAGTATCTAGCAAGCCCCCATGCTGTATCTTTTTTCTCCCATCAGTATACTAACATAGATCTTTACTAATGTTAGAAGCAATATCTGACATTTCAAAGAGCTCAGTGAACATATTTATTCTTTCCAAATAAATGACAGTAAAGATTTCATCTACAAAAAAAGGAGAAGGTGAAGTAGGGTCATCAGAAAGGTGAAATGCACAAATGACTCCAAATAGATCAAAAGATCTTGCTTGCTCCAGAATGGCATCCACTCAGTATGCTTAGAGTACAATGAACAGTCATTTGAACATAATTTGATGGAACCAAGTAAGAATTTTACAATGAGATCCAAATAAATATCAGACTCTGCTCCAAAGAGAAGAGAAGAATGGAAGGTAGAAAGAGGAAAGGTTTAGAGCCCATGGACTTAATTAGTGAGAGAAAATGTGACCAAATCTCCTAACCTTTTAACCTTTAAAAAGAAAGTGTAAGTTTGGAAATTAGACACAACTTGACATTAGAGAATTAAATGCTTTTTATCTTCTTAGCTCATGGTTCTCAAAGAGTAGTGAATAACATTCTGGGATTTGATGCAGCTTTCAACAGCAGAATAGTTTCATCATGGCCATGTTGTCTTGTACTGAGCTATATCCTCTGGGATGTTTTCCATAGAAATAAAGTATTGGATGATAGCTTTAAAACAGTAAATCCAGTATCTTGCCTACCTGTCCAACCTCTGCCTGCTTTTTTTTTTGTTTTGTTTTTTTGGCCTTGTTGAAATGGAGAACTTGAAGGGTAATGAGAAAAAAAAAAAAGTGGGTGATTTTAGAGTTGAGAAAACTAGTAAACTAAAAATTATTATTTAAAACCTATTGTGTGTTAAAATGCTAAATTGCCAATGACTCTGAGATACTTTGGTCACTGTATGTCTCATACCTGTGTTAAGTACTGTAACATGCATGGCTACTATACAGAAATTTGGAGCATTATGAGAGTGAATGGGATGAAAAGATCATCACTGTTGAAAAAACTTCAGTCAACCCTTGATTTGGAAAATGGAAAAAAAAAGCTTTAATTCTGAGAAATAAAAGGGAAGGAAACTGCAAGCAAAATCAAGAAAAATTTTAAAAAAGAGAGATAGATGCAGATACATATACAGATAGAAAGAGATGGAGGGAGGGAGGGTGGGAGGGAGAGAGGAAGAGAGCAAGGGAGGAAGGAAGGAAGAAAGGAAAAAGGAAAGAAGGAAGAAAGGAAGGAAGGGAGGAAGGAAGTTTTTCTCTTGGCAAAATTGGTGAAAATTCAATTATCTGGGAATAAAGAATAAGCAAGGTGGGCAAGTTTTCATTTGACTCACTCCACAATAAGATTAAGCTTAAGAATTTAGAGGAATTACACAAAAACACTATAAGTCTCATGGCAAGTGGCTGCTCAAACGATTCTACTTTTGACTTACTCCCAACCTATAGACTCTCTCTCAGGTAGGTCCCTCATACACAATATAAATCATTGGGTGGCATGAAGCAAAGATGGTTTACTAGTCACCAAGCGTTACTTTATATAGTAAACTCTTTTATCATTCCTAGAACAAAGCATTCACTCTATTTCAATAATTTTCAGTACACAACCACCCAAAAAAGGATGTACAAGTAAGGGAATATGAATAGATGCAGGATTCATAGTAGATATGAGCAAATAAAAAAATTCAAGTATCTACCTGAAGGGAGATGGATTTCCAATAAGTATCAGCATTGGCAACAGACGTTGCAGAATAAAAGCCTCAGGCCACTTTTTTTTTTTTTTTGCCCTATCAAGCACAGAGTAATATTTTGCTTATCTATTGATAGAGAATGGACAAAAAGAAGCAAGATCATCATAACTAGAACAGGAATCCCTGACTTTGCTTTCCTTGAAGCCTACTCACTGAGGAAGGGAATCTGTACTCTACAAAGGCATTGTAGACTTTATACTGTTGGAAAAATTGTCAAACATTACTCAATTTTTAAGTCTTTCTTAAGAAAGAAAAATGGTTCTCTTTACTTTTTTTTTTCTTTGAGACAGAGTCTTGCACTGTCGCCAGGGCTGGAGTGCAACGGTGTGATCACAGCTCACTGCAACCTCCACCTCCTGGGGTCACACAATTCTCTTGCCTCAGTGTCCTGAGCAGCTGGGATTACAGATACACACCACCACACCCAGTTAATTTTTTGTATTTTTAGGAGAGATAGGGTTTCACTATGTTGGTCAGACTGGTCTTGAACTCCTGACCTTGTGATCCACCCCACTCAGCCTACCAAAGTGCTGGGATTACAGGCATAATCCACCACACCTGACCCCTCTTTAACTTTTCATAAATATCTCATCGGTTTTTTTTAAAGCATTGGTTTCACTGCAAAAGGAAAAACACAGTTTGCCAGATCTCATATCTAAGGATGAAATATTTCTAAACACTCGTAAGAATTATTTAGATTTTAGTTCACTGAATAAAAAAATAGCTTTTAGATTTTCACAAAACCATCACTTTCTTTCCTTAGGAGGAAAAGTGACTAAGGCAGAAAAATAGTGAGCAGGAGCTCAAGGGACAGGTCTGTTCTGTGAATTGCTGACCCTGAAGCCAAATAACAGAACTTTTGCATTGAAGTTTGGAAGCTTACAGTAACTTTAAAAATGAATTTAATTCCTATTGTTGACACTATCTCTGCACTACCAAGACTAAAAGAGCCAACTTATTACTTGGTGGTCACCTGTGAAGTTCAAGTCCTGCCCCCTACCTGAGTACTTTGATCATTTCCCAAGGAAACATACAAATTGATTTCCCCTGGTTTGCCTCTCTCTGCCCAGACACCACACTCCCAGTATACTGGTTCCAATGTATCTTAGAAGGGGATGCTCTGCTGCGCACGGTGGCTCACGCCTGTTATCCCACCACTTTGGGAGGCTGAGGCAGATGGATCATGATGTCAAGAGTTTGAGGTCAGCCTGACCAACATGGTGAAACCCCATCTGTACTAAAGATAAAAAAAAATTACTTGAGTGTGGTGACTCATGCCTGTAATCCCAGGTACCCAGGAGGCTGGGGCAGGAGAATTGCTTGAATCCGGGAGGCAGAGGTTGTGGTGAGTGGAGATCGCGACATTAAGAAAAAAAAAAAAGAAGAAAAGAAGGGGATGCTCAAGGGCCACAGAATCGATGAAAGATGGCCTAGAACTCTGTCTCCATCAAGCTGTGTGGTTTGAGGCAAGTTATTCTATATCTCTATATCTTAGTCTCTTTATCTAAAAAGTCAGAATGGTTTGCAATGAAGGGATGGTAAAAATCTAGTAACACTATATGCAAAATTCTTCATGCACAATGGTAATAAATAAATAAATGGTTACTAACCACATTTAACCAGAAATAAACAGATACTCTTTTTATTGGGGCAGGGGGAAATGTGTTCTTTATTCTGGATAATCAAGTACTTATTTCAAGAAAAGAAAATAGCTCCAGATATCAGGCTAAAAGTAGCTGTGACTGCCACAATCCTTATGATTTTTTTTTTTCTTATACTTTAAGTTCTGGGATATAAGTGCAGATTGTGCAGGTTTGTTACATAGGTATACACACGCCATGGTGGTGGTTTGCTTCATCCATCACCAGTCCTTTACATTAGGTATTTCTCCTAATGCTATTCATCCCCAATCCCCCCATCCCCTGCTATCTTTCCCCTAGCCCCCAACCCCCCAGGCCCTGGTGTGTGATGTTCCCCTCCCTGTGTTCTCATTTTTCAACACCTACTTATGAGTGAGAACATGAGGTGTTTGGTTTTCTGTTCTTGTGTCAGATTGCAGATACTCTTTCTTTCACAATATTCAACACTTAAACAACTACCGTCAGTCACCTTAAGAAATAAATGACTTTAATAAGTTGCTGTTGCTCAACAAATTTTTATTCACACTGAAAACCACATATTCATGTATTTATTTGATGTTAATGTCTTCATTAATGCATTCATTTATTCATATACGAAAGCAGTAAAATTTTGTGCTAAGAACACAATTTTCCTTGGTTTATCTATCAGATCTTCCACACAGCAGCTGAATAACTTAGGCAAGATCACTTAACTGCTAAAGAAAGATCACTTATCTTCACTAAAATACTCCCTGTGTTTTAGTTATCTCAGCTGTAGAATGAGTATAATGATATAATCTATTCAGTGCCTTTCCAAGAGCAAAAATACTCAGTACACTGTCTCTATATTATTGAGTGCATACAACAGGGCAATCTTTGTCTCAGTCATGGTTGATTGTTATTTTGTATGTTTAAGGATACCGCTACAACAAAATGGCTTTTTGGGATATTTCATATTATATTTCTAAGATTCTTTATATAAGCAGTTTTGTCAAAGCAAAAGTAATCACAGCAGTGTTTGCTTTTTTGTCCATGTTTTTCTGTCCTTCTACTCTTTCCTACTCCCCTGACGTTCTTTCATCCCTTGAAAAGTGACCTATATAAGCTACTGCTAAACATCTACACTTTTACAATCATGTTTACCTGGACTGTCAATTGCAGTGTCTGGAAGCACTGGGGAGAAGAAGATCCACACATTTATTACCAAGTGATGTAATAGCAAGCCTTCCTGATTCATTCACCTATATTCCGTAATGTTATTCCATTAGCCCTGGGCGACCACTCTTGGGGAAGGGGAATCACATCCCTCATAAACTCCTTTCTTGATAGAGCACTGCATCTTGTCTGTAATAAACATTATCTCTGTTATATAAATAGGGAATTTCCATATTTTATTTTTCTTTAGACATTTGGGTTCATTCTTAAGTTCTATGTTTAAAAACAAACAGAATAAAATTGAACAAAAAATTTAATCAGATCTCAGAATCTGTAACTAGAGCATATGTTTGGGATTCATATGATGGGTTTTAGAGAAGCTGCTGCTCATTCATGCACATCAACTGCAAATACTGTCATCTTGCTTGAAGTTATCGAAGGGTCTGTCATTAGGATCATTAACATTCACATTTGGTGATATTCTTAATTGAAACAATAACGATCATTAAAAAAATTTTATTTTCTAAAGGCAATTTGAACTAGAACCTCTAGAAACTGAAGTCTTGTGTAATAAACACTTCATAATTTGAATCTCGAGTGATATCAACCTGGGTTGATATCACTAAATTTGTTAAAGAATAAATTGATACTTTTTTAGTTTAACATATTAAGGATTTGTTCAAACTTCCACCCCTGTCCAACTGTCTAGCAATATGAAGAACCCAATATAAATGATATATAAGATGGAGTTAATTAAGATTATGTCAATAACAGCCAGAGAATAGTCTCTTTTTAAAATTTATTCTATAACCTCACTGAATAACAAAATAACCTATACTGCCTATAATTTGCAAATCCCTATTGTTTTGAAAAAGTTATTATCAATGTAGTGTCCTACTAAGTATGTTCACATATTAAACTTCTTTAATATACAATTTTTAAAAGATACAAGTGCATGTTCATAATTACATTTAATGTTTAACATATTCCAATTAATGTTTTTAAATTTCCTTCCTAATGTATTCAAGGAACTGGTTACATATTTAAATTTGATTTTCATTGCTAATTATATTCAAATGTAACATCACTCAGTAAAGGGATTACATTATTTTTTCTGATCACCTTAAGGTGGCACTGGGTTTAGCTGTTCATTTAAAGTTTTAACATAATGGGTATAATATATTTCTGAAAGAAATATTTTTGATGAATATTAATCCAAATTGTGCTCATTATACTCCATTTGTCCCCTAGATCCACTCTTCATCTTCCTCTAATAGAAGATCTCTGGGTCTCTTCCTTCTGGATGGGTTTAGCCAAAAAGAAAACTGCCCGGAGATAGAAGGGAGGAAACAGAGGTCTAGTATTTATTTCTTTAGCTGTTTTTCTGGCCAGCGCTTGTATCTGCTGTTTCTCAAAACCAAGTTTATAACTGCACTTATAAAGTCTCTTCCCATCAACTGTCTTATTCTCTGCTGTGGAAGAGAATGAGGCAGTTGAGAGAGAATGAGACTCCTTTTACCCTTTAGGACTTCAAGCCTGATGATGGTAATGAAGGATTTCCCTCCTTACTAATCTCTATAGATCCCTAGCACTATGCCTTTATGTCCTGACATCCTGCCCACAGCATTATCTAAATCCTTTATTAAATTCTTTTCAAATTAAAAAATTGGGATGACCTGTAATCCCAGCACTTTGGGAGGCTGAGTCGGGCAGATTACGAGGTCAGGAGATCGAGACCATCTTGGCTAACACTGTGAAACCCTGTCTCTATTAAAAATACAAAAACTTAGCCAGGTGTGGTGGCACCTGCCTGTAGTCCCAGCCATTTGGGAGGCTGAGGGAGGTGAATCGCTTGAATCTGGGAGGCGGAGATTGCAGGGAGCAGAGATTGTGCAACTGCACTTCAGCCTGGGTGACAGAGTGAGACTTCATCTCAAAAAAAAAAAAAAAAATGATAATGTACCTTCTGTTTGCTGCCTAGATACTAACTGGTCAATTATCAAGAAACAGAAGCTCTTTATTCTAAACTGCAAATAGAACATATTAACCGCTTATTTGAAAATTTGAACATACTATTTTATTTGTATCACACTTAAAAAACTTATTGAATTTGCCTAGCAACTTATCCCATTAAAGTAAAACATTATACCAAGAATTTGCAAGTCTTCTTCAAATTGGCTTAAAAGACAAATCTATGACCAAGTTATAAATCACATGTAGAAGTAAGCTTTACCCATTAGGTACATTCAATAGTCTTCTCTGTGTGTGTATATATGTGTGTGTGTATCCAGAAAATAAATACGGAATCAACTTTTTTGATAGTATTACTTTTTTTCCCTTAATCCCAAATAAATGAAGAATCATACTGGACTTGCCAGAGAAGTATGTGTATATGGAGAAAAAGGAGAACAAAGGGGATTTCCAGCATTGTTAAAAGATTAGGAACTAAGGAGACCTTACAATAAATTGCTTAAGGAACAAAGGTCAATATAGATCTTGATACTAAGAGCTGGCAACAGGGGATGCTCTGAATGAAAAGGCAGACTTGAAAGAGGAACGACATAAAAATGTTATTATATTTTTATACCTATATTGAGCCCTCACTATTTGCCAGCCACCTCAAGCATGACTGTTTTTATTCTCATTTTACATTGAAGAAAGCATAGTAAAGAAAATTCTCCAACATCTTCTAGTGCAGCAGAAAATTTAAACTCAATTTCCTCTGATCCTGTGCCTAAGCATCATTTCAAATGCATGTTATTTAGTTTTTTAGATGAAAAATGGAACAGTGAAGATAGTAGACAACTTCCGTGTGTCAGGAGTTCCATATGAGGCCCATCTCTTTTGTAGGGTAACAAAACCATAAGGCAAAGTGGGGAGCTCTGTTCCAATACTAAAATGGCCACCACACCCATGACAAAAGCAACTTACGTTGAATGGCCTCAAGAAGTAAAGTGAAATTTCTTAAGAAGAAGTTAGAAAATCTTTAATTCCTAGAAGATTTCATAGATAGTCTTAAATCATCTTTTATGTGAGCAGTGAGGAGGCAGGATTTACTCATCAGACTCAGAATTACACTAAAAAGTCCTCTGTTCTCTTCCTGTTTTTATGGGCATTTACACCTGGCTGTTTGCTTGCTATTTTTTTTCCATAAGAAGCTCATTTTGATTGAGCAAATACAAGCGAATTATTATATTTTCTTAATGGATATGTGTTGAAACTCTCTGAGCATCTGATATTTGCTAGGACACATAGACTTGCTGCTGTGAAAACAATATAAATACATTTCTGTCCTTTGATAGTTTTTCTTGCATTGTGCTTCTGAGCATTTACACCTGGCTGTTGGATTATTTCTTCCATAAGAAACTCATTTTGATTGAGCAAATAGAAGTAAATTATTATTTTTTAATAGAAATAGATCTGAAACTCTCTTAGCATCTGACATTCTCTAACGTGTAGGTTTGCAGTAAATGTATAGTTTTTTCTGCAAAGCCTAAAATTAAAACCATTTTACTTGCTGAATGGCTATTAAAATAAGCTAAAAACAACAACAGCAGCAATCTAACTAGCATTAATGCATGTGTGTGTTATATTATTCAACTATTTATTTTCATCTAAAATGTATTTCAAGGCAAAGTATGTGTGAGTTCTTTAAAATACTCTGGGAAAAACAACTTTAAAAAGTTAATTCTTTTAAAAACTGGTTGTTAGTGTTGATCAAAGAACGCAATAATCACTGCAGATGGTAACTGAATACTGTTCCCTTTAACAATTCAAAATAACTTGTCATTCTGAGACACATGCCCCTTGTCATTTGTGTCTCTAAATTTATCTATCTATTTTCTGAGCGAGTTACTAAAATGACCTAAGACATATACTTGGTCTCTCCTGGTTGGGTGATCCAAAACTAATTTCCTTTGTTCCTTTTCCTTCTTTCCCAACTTCTTCAGTAGCTTTTCATTGAACATTTTATGATTTTATGAGTTCTAGCCATTGAGAGAACACTGTACGACTTTGTTTCTCTCAAACTTTTTTGGCCACAGACGTGTCATTCTAACTTATTTTAATGATTAAATGTTGTTCAGAAGGGATATGTAAAATATTTCACTGGGGAAATGTGAGAATGGTGAATATGGATTACAATTTTCGACTTCTTTCATGTGGTTACCCTAAGGAAAATACTAATCTCTTTCTTTCCAACTTTTTTGAATACGGAGTTTAGCATTAATTTTTAAGCATTAATATTTACTGTTTGTCTGGTTTTTTAGGAGTTTATGCATTCTAAACTAATGCCAAAGGGAAAATTTTTACCTCTGAAATTCTCTTGATTTGAAATGTAGTGAAATGGTTTGCACAAAAACAAAATAATCTGACATTTCTTCGCCCTTTGCCCTTTTCTAATTATGTATAATTATCTACACACACACACACACACACAAATATATATATAAACATATATATATACACACACACATGCATTTGCACTAAACAAAGACATTGGGGAGTAGGAACAGTAGCTCATGCCCATAGCCCCAGCACTTTGAGAGGGCAAAAATGCAAGGATTGCTTAAGGCCAAGAGTTGCAGAGAAGCCTGGACAACATAGCAAAACCTCATCTCTACAAAATATTTCAAAAAAATAGCCAAGTACAGTGGTGCACACCTGTAGTCCTAGCTACTTGGGAGGCTGAGCCCAGGAGTTCACTGCTGCAGTGAGCTGTGATCCTACCATTGCACTCTAGACTGGGTGACAGTGGGAGACCCTGTCTCAAAAATAAATAAATAAATAAATAAACTTGGAGTATCCTCTAAAATAATTTGAAATAAGCAAACTGATTAATTAAAACAGTATAAATTTGGAAAGGAAACAATTTACTGTCAAGAGAGTAAACACTTGCATATAACTTAGAGCTTATTCTTTTCCTGATGTTCATGCTTATCCCTTATAATTTTAGGAAGTGGAATTCCCCCTCCAAAAAGGAATGTATCTGCTACACAAAGGTCACCTATTTGGACAGACATCAATAAATCTAACATTCAGGATGGTGAATGTTTTGTTCTCCTTGTTGACAGGCTTGGGGCATATTACGTATTATTAATATGGCTGACTAATTCCTAATTAGGAACTCATTAGCAGCTCCACAACTGTAGAGTTTGATGGATTTGCAGCCAATCTTGAAAAAGGTCACAATAAATGACCTCTGACCAAGACTATCCCATCTGTCCATCATTTAATACCAGTGTTTTATGCTCAAACATGTAATCACTTTGCTTTTCCTTGAGAAGATGTACAAAGCCTATTTCTCTTACTGGATTATTATGTTTAATTAAATATTTATATTAATGAATGCATTCTTTGCTTTTGATTTTCTGATACAAAATGTACATCCTCCATATATCTTATTTCAGTTAGCCATTTTTCTCTTTGAAGGTATGGATATGTAAATATGTGAGATATACCTGTTAATGAAGAAGATTAAGATGAAAAAAAAATGAAAGTGACATGTTAGTGATTCCCATAGCAATGGTAGAAGTTCACAACATAGCACATGTACTACTCTAAAGGAAACACTTTCATATTAACAAATGCTGTATTATTGAAATAAATGTTTTCATTTTTACCATTTTTAAAAGTCAGAGAGAAAATAAAACTATTTTTACAGTGAAATACGGAGCATGACTTTAAAAAATGTCATTTTAATTTGAAAGCATATAATGCTGCACTTAAAATTAAAACCATGTTAAACTGAGTCATATTTTAAACATATAGAATGTATTAATTTATGTTTTCTTTTTTTCTGCCTACTTTCTTTCCTTTTGGTTTTTAATTTTTGTGACGGTTCATATTTATATAGTTCAGAGAGAGCATAAAGTTCAACAGGAAAATTTTTGGAAACCTCTAAGTTACCTCAGATTGTTCTGACAATTTTACAGTGGATGTAAGCAGGTATTTGTTCTAGTTGGGGAAATAGTAGAGAATTAAAACAAGCAATGATATGATTTTTAGTTTTTCAAGTTGTCTTTAGATAAATCCTAAAAAGCTTTATGCAAAACAATAAAGGAAAGATGTGTATGGTTGCCAAAGCTGGAGAGTGGTTGCACCTCCTCCTCCAATCATTTAATTTTAAAAATTATGAAACTTAAGGTCCAGACGGGAGAATCAAATTACCAAAATCATGCTGAGTTTTTTTTTTTTTTTTCTGTTTCTTTGTTTTTGTTTTTGTTTTTTTGCTCCCCAAATAGAACCCAGCTTCCAGGCCTCGGGGCTTCATCCATGTAAACCACAGTAGGTTCCAATTCTTATTTATTTATTTATTTATTAAAAATGTATTGATCCCTTGTTATGTACTAGATTGTGTTAGAACTGGGAATCAATACAATTAAAGGTAAATGTTGTAATTATCCTATAGAGTTTATCTGGCACAGAGGATAGGCATTCAATGAGAAGACGTAATAATGAATGATGTGGCTTGAGATGGGAAAGAACAGAGAACTATAGGGGAATATTAAAAAGAACATAAGCAAGTCTACAGGGTGTAGAGAAGCCATCACCAACGAAGTGATATTTAAGCTGAGGTCTGATATACTCTGTTTATACTCATTTATAAGTTAACTTCACAGATGTAACTGGGGAAGAGAAAGCATTGGCACCCAGTCTATAAACATATAAACAGAGAATACGATGGTGTTAGGCAGATGATAACCTTTGCTTTTTATGGCTTGTTTGAAAACTTTTTGTTTTCAGTTAGTTTTTGTATTCATCTGTTTATAGGCCCTGGGAAAAGAAGCAGTGATTTTTTTTATTAAAATGAGAAATAATCCAGACACACAGAGTCAATGAATATTTTAGTTAATAAACTGCAAATGTTTTATGGGCTTTCGTCCAATATAAAATAAGGGGTAGAAGTTAATTAGGTATATTTTTGTCAATGTTCTATTTTAAAATGGAAAGAAACAGCAAATAACTCTTTAGAATCCACCACTGTATGCTCTCATGGTAGCTGAAGCTCAAAGAAAATAGTAAAAAGAAGGAAAAAGAAAAAAAAAAAAAAAAAGACTTGAACTGCCCAGCAACAGAATGCACAACCTTGTAAGTGAATAAACAGCTGTTTTAAAGTAGTTACACAAAATCTGGGGTTCTTTAGAAATTACATGAAAATGAAAAGAAACAAGAAATCTTCCAGATGACAGGCTTCAACCAGGCTGAGTTTTCTCTGTAGGTAGCTGGGAGCCACTTATAGTAAATGAGCAGGAGGGGGTGCAGACCAGGACTCAGTCATGTAGGATAAGGTAGAATCTCTCAATAAAATATAATACGATTAGTGAAGAACAAAACTCATCTAGTTGGTGTGACAAAAATATTCAGGTGAGGAAAAGTAGTATATTTGAATAAAGGTTGTCTAGTACCACAGTCTTTAAATCCTGAGTGCTTGCAATATATTGTTCCTAAATCGTTTAACCTGTGTTCATCTTATCTCCTTGAGGACAAGGTCTATATCTCATAATTATTTAGCAGCTTCAGATTGATTTGAACAGTAATGATCTGAGGGCAGACATTCCAAAAATAGTCTTTCACCAATCCAGTTGAATTCCGTTGTTAAGATGCTGCTCTCATTGCCCTGAATTGACTGACATTTTACGTCTCTAACTTGAGATTATGTAGACACTGACTCTGATCAGCAGTCACAGTAGATGTTCAGCCAGGGCAGATGTTGGCAGCATTTAAATGAAATTAATCATTGTGGAGCTGTGGTCAAAATTATCCTACCCATTATTTAGAGTTTATTTGAAATATCACTTTCTCTAGGAAGCATTCTCAGACCAGGTCAGGTCACCCCATTTTTAAGTGTGTAGTGTTTTTTCCTTTGTAAAGGTTAAGCAATATAAATAAATTAGTAACTATTTAATTATCTGTTCAAAGTGCTCTATCCCAACCAAAGCCAAAGAACTACAAGTACAAGTAATTCATCACTATTTTTTCCAGAGCCCTTATAATAAAATTTTTCTCATAAAAGGTGATCTATAAATATTTATGAAATACTTTAAAATAATAGGAAGTGTGGCTTAGAGTTTGAGAAATGGATTCTTTTTCAACTGTGCTGTCATCTAGCAATGAACATTTTATGGGCCAAATAAGCATCTTGGTTCTTATTTTCTCTCTCAGGAAAATCATCAAGTTTGACATGATGTTCAAATGACTGCTTACTTGAGCTCTAATCACTACCCATCTGCAAACAAGTTTTGGGAGGTTAGGTAACTTTTATTATCCTCACGTTTTTTTTTTTTTTTTTTTTTTTTTTTGAGACAGAGTCTCACTCCGTCACCAGGTGCCAGGCTGGAGTGCAGTGGCGGGACCTCGGCTCACTGCAACCTCCGCCGCCTGGGTTCAAGCAATTCTCCTGCCTCAGCCTCCCAAGTAGCTGGGACTACAGGCGCGCGCCACCACGCCCAGCTAATTTTTTTGTATTTTTAATAGAGACGGGGTTTCACCATGTTGACCAGGATGGTCTCGATCTCTTGACCTCGTGATCCGCCCGCCTCAGCCTCCCAAAGTGCTGGGATTACAGGCGTGAGCCACCGCGCCCGGCCTATCCTCATGTTTTAACACTCAGAAGGAAAATGTTTAAAATTAGCAGTATAGCAAAAAACAGTATGTCAGGGAAATAGAGAGGTAGTATAATTACTAGTTAACAACTGTAGACAGAGTGTTGAAGTCCAACCACTGGCTTCACCACTTTCTGGCATTTGATCTGGGCAAGTTGACCTCTTCAGGTTTCAGTTTCCCCATTTATAGAGCAGGTTTTTTTTTTTTTTTTTTTTTTTTAACCATTAAAGAAATTAAAACACATGAAGAATATTTTGGGGTGTTAAGTAAGTGCTTAAATGTAATATACTCAAATACTGGATTTAGAAATCTCACTTTAGATTCAATGTGGTGGAAGTTAAACAAGAGGGCAAGATTTTTGTGGGAAGATGAGTTTAGAAACTAGTTTAAATACCAGCGCTTTGGGAGGCTGAGGCAGGTGGATCACATGAAGTCAGGAGTTCAAGATCAGCCTGGCAAACATGAGGATACTCTGTCTTTACTAAACACACGCACACACACACACACACACACACACAATAGCTGGGCGTGATGGCAGGTGCCTGTAATTCCAGATACTTGGGAGGCTGAAGCAGGAGAATCACTTGAACCCAGGAGTTGGAGGTTGCAGTGAGCCGAGATCACACCATTGCACAGCACACTCCAGCCTGGGCAACAAAAGTGAAACTCTGTCCCCCAATCCACACCAAAAAAAGAAACTAGTTTAGTTTAATTATTTAGGTGATAAATGACGATGGTGTGCTGCATGCTATAACAAAACAGCTGGAGAGAAATGGGGGTAGTCAAAAGATTTCCAGAGTACATAATCAACAAAGGATGGTAAGTTCTGGCATGGAGAGGATGATGCAATATACTGGTTTCTCCGGGATCAGTTGGAGGGATGTTGGTGCAACTCACTGATATTAAAAAACAGCAGGGATAGATGAGTTTTGTTTTGTATCCTATTAAGTTAGAGTTGTCTGTGAGACATCCATAGAGAGCCAACCAGTAGCGAGTTTGATACGTAGATTTGTAATCCAAGCGAGAGAACTGGAATGAAGAATGAGCAATAAATGAAAGATGAGAAAGTACAACAGCAGGAGGAAGTATAAGGTCACACATGGGGGATAGTTAAGACTGAAAAGTCTCCAGTAGCTCATATGCAGATAAGACAGCCAGAGTGAAGAATAAATTGGAAGTAGAAGAACAATCAGGATTTTAAAGAAAGAAGTAGGAGATTAAATTCAAAGCATAGATAAGGGCAAAAGTAATGACACCTCTGTCATTTACAGAGAAAGTTTCAAAGAAAAGTACACATATTTGGATAATCGGGATAATATTATTATTTTTTTTCTTTCTGATGCAGTGTTAGTTTCCTATTGAAGTGTAGTGAAAGACAACACATGTAGTGACTTTATACAGTACCCATTGATTATCTCACAGTTTTGTAGGTTAGATGTCTGAGTGGGCTCAGCTGAGTGTTCTGCTCAGGGTTACACAAGGCAGAAACTAGTGTGTTCACCAGGCTGAGCTCTTACCGGTAGACCCAGGTAAGAGCTGTTCTAAACACATTCAGGCTATTGACACAATCCACTTACTTGTAGTTGAAGGTCTTTTATCCCTGTTTTCTCACACCTGAAAGCTGAGAATGCTGCTCTGCTTCTGGAGTTCTTAACACATTCCTTCACAAATGGCTTTCTGCATCTTCAGGCAAGGAGTGGCACACATCTAGTGCCCCCTTACACTTCAGTCTCTCTGTCTACCTCTTTCCCTACATCTTCCTGACTTTTGTCTCTGATTTTAAGGCTCTTATGATTACATTATGACACTCAGATAATTTAGGATTAACTCCTTAATTTAAGGTCAACCGATAGGCAACCTTAATTACACGGCAGAGTGTCTTTATCATGGAAGGTAATATATTTACTGGTGTTACAGATCTCCATATTCACAGTCACAGATGCCAGGACAGTAAGAAAATGTTTTCAGAGAACTTAATTCTACCTACTATAAATGATGGTTTCTTCTTTCTGGAGAAAGAGGAAAAAGTCATGTATTAACAGGGAATATGGAAAAACTAAAATGACTGAAGATTATAGCTGTAAATTAAATGATGTTTTTACCAATGATATATAAAAATATTTATTTTATTTCTTTAAAAAAGTGAAATTCTCTCTTTACCCTCCTTCCCAGCCCCCAACATCACTTTTTTCCCCTAATCAACTAATTAATCATTATTTGGTGTAGGAAGTAAAGAGGTATAGTATTAGTCTGTTCTCATGCTGCTAATAAAGACATTGTTGAGACTTGCTAATTTATAAAAGAAAGAGGTTTAATTGACGCATAGTTCCACATGGCTGGAAAGGCTCACAATAAGGGCCAAAGGCAAAGGAGGAGCAAAGTCACATTTTACATGGCAGCAGATAACAGAGTTTGTTTTGGGGAACTCCCATTTATAAAACCATAAGATCTCCTGAGACTTATTTACTACCATGAGAAGAGTATGAGGGAAACCACCCCCATGATTCAATTATCTCGACCTGGCCCTGCCCTTGACATGTGGGGATTATTACAATTCAAGGTGAGATTTGGGTGGGGACACAGCCAAACCATATCAGATATATTTTTGGAACTATATTTGTTATTACATAAATTATATAACCAAGCACATATTGTTTTGCAATTTGTCTTCCCTTTTCTCTTAATAATTGCTGAATGCCATTTTATATCAATATATATTAATCAATCTCATGTTTTATGTTACTGTATAAGAATGTCAGTTTATATGTAATATAATTATAAATAAATTTAAAGTAACCATCGACTCAATTGAGAACATCTAGGCTTATTTCTAATTTTTTTGTTACTATAAATAATGCTTAATTAGCCTATTTAATATGTTTTTAATGTACAGATGAAAATAAGAATTATGAAATGATAGGAGACTGTTTTAATAATTTGATTACAATGTTTTCTGCTATCTAGTTTGCAAATGTATGTGGCTATGTGTGTATCCATACTCTTTCTGTATTTTAATTTATCATTATTTCTCCTTTAGTGTTCATTTTTTAGGTCTTGTTTAATAAACCTTGTCTAAGACAAGGTATAATCAGATTACACTGTGTTTTCTTTTCCTCTTTCTTTTTCTATGTAAATATCTGTGTGTGTATATATACATATATATTTATGTATGTACAATACAATATATAAGTACTTAATGTGATTTCATTTATACCCTATAAATCAAAATTTTTAGTTATGCATGATAAAGATCTATCTGTATTATTTTTTATGTCTTTAGTCAATTATTTCAACACCATTTATTTTTATTTAATTTCTCCCCTCTCATTTGAAATGCCACATTAATTTATTCTCTACTTCTTTAATTACACAATTTAGGTCATGATACATTTTTTGTATTGCATTTACATACCTGCTATTATAACATCACAGTATTTTAATTACTATAGCTGGAAAATATTGTAATATCTTAGGATATGTCCATCCTTTTTGTAGTTGCATTTTTCAGTTTTTTATACTTTTTTATAAACTAATGTTTTTAATTATGAAACCTTATAGAAATATTGGTAAAGTTTTTATTAAGATATATTAAATTTACTTATTAATTTGAATACATTTTATAGGTATTATATTGAGTTTTTTTTTAAACCAAAGAGCATAATATATAACCTCAGTTACTTATGACTTTTATTATGCACTTCAGAGAGTTTAATTATTATCTCTATTAAAGTTCTACTCTCTCTTGCATTTTCTCCCTTTTATAAATAATATATATATATTCTTGTCTTTTATAGTTTGTGCTGCTTTTGTGATACAATCCAATCTGTTGGGATTTCCTGATTCTCTGCTGTATAGAGTTGGGCAAATTATCTGAGGTACAGTTTAAGATAACGCACCATGAGCGGCTGGGTCTTGCCTTTGTCTTCAGTAAGTTCGGACAAAGCAAGTCTGAATTTAAGTATTTCTGAGTTCCCAGTTTGACAACCTGTGCCTCAGGCTCAGTGTTGCTTTCTGAGAGCAGACATTCCTATCTCTAACACTTGCAAGTGGGTCACAGGGCTGAGCTGAAGCCATTTTCAAAGGGCCCTTGAACTAAACTTGGTGGTGTTTTGTTTTTGGTTTTGTCAGTTTGTTTAAGTATTTGCTATATTAAGTTATGAAACATTGTTTTGGTGGCATTCCCAGCATTTGCAGCATTATTCTTTGAAATAATTTTGTGGGTGCTTTTGTCCTTTTTTCACCTCTAAGCCATTCTTATAATTTCCAGTTCCTCAAAGTGTCCTTCTTTTCATTACCTTGAATGATTTGAATTTATGAGTACTTTTATGTACCTTATGTCATTTTGCTGAATTTGTGGTAGGTGGAGAGATGATGGTACCTTGTAAAGGGACTTGAAAAAATTTTGTAATGCGTAAAAATGAGCAGTATTCCAAAGACTTCAGGCAATTAAATGACAAAGAAAGCTTAAATATTTGTATTAATATGGAAATATTTTTACTTTATCATATATAACATGGCATAAAAATAGTCTTATTATCTGTCAAGCATTTTAAATTATGTCTAATATTCTTAGTTACTAATTAATTTTTTCTTAAATGGTATTTGAAATCCATTTTGAACTATTTAAGCTGTTCCATCTTGCAAATAAAGATCTTTACTTTCTATCTTTAACAAAATTATTCATAGAATGAATTTGAACCACAATGTCAGGCAATATTAAGTGAGGAAAGTTAATTAAAATTCAGTAAAACTAAAGTCACTTATTATTAATATTTAGAGAGTGAGTTACCAGAAGCTGTTATAATAAACATACATTTTTTCTTAAAAAAAATAAATAAATAAATAAATAAATAAATAAATAAAAATAAAATAAAAAAAATAAACATACATTTTTGAAATGTAACTTATTTAAACATTGTAAGCCTATGTAAAATTTTTAACCATATATACCTTATTAAACCCTCATTATATTTGTATTGTAATTGTATCCTAGTATTTTTTACCTTTTTGTGTTTTCTTTGCATTGTAAACTTTAAAAGTTCATCAACCAGTTTTTTTTTTTATAAAAATCTCCCCTTTTCTTTTATCTGCCAGAACTAAAGAACAAATAAAAACAAACTTTGTCATTTGACAAACTAAATACTTTTCAACATTCTCTAGTATGTTGGTTGAGAGTACTCTCTAGTAGTTTAGTTGTGACATTTTCATCTCTGGGATTTGGGTTTTTATTTGTTTTGTTTTGTTTTCGTTTTTTGCTTGTTTTCTTTCTTTCCTTTTCTTTCATTGCCATCTCACAAGTTGATGTTATTTAAAAACACACACACAATTTATAATGTATTGAGGACAAACATTAAATTAAAAATTCATTTATTTTAAGATACACCATTTTTCTAATGTCTGAATATCGAGCATTTAATTATATTCTTGAAAAATATTGTATTAAATAAATTCTATATCTTATAGTTGATGCCATCTTAGAATTGAAATTTTAGATCATTCAAGTCAGACAATCAAATTTTTAAGTCATATATTTGTTATTTTATTATTATTTTTTGAGACAGAGTATTGCTCTGCTACCCAGGCAGGAGCTCAGTGGTGCAATTTTGGCTCACTGCAACCTCCACCTCCCAAGGTCAAGTGATTCTCCTGCCTCAGCCTCCTGAGTAGCTGGGATTACAGGCATGTACCACCACACCAGGCTCCCGCAGTTTCTTGATACTTTTTCACTTGGGTGTAAAAGTAAAAAAAAAAAAAAAAAGACTAGTTTACCCATCACTGTCACTTATCATTCAGGGCTTATCAACTCCTTGAAACACTACTAATCCAAACAAAATTTCTCAAAAAGCAGTGCATAACATTTCTTCTTTTCATAAAACCACTAAATTTCTCATCGCTCTTTGGACATACTAAAGACAAGCCAATATACAGTGTATGTCCCAAATTGCAATTCATTCTTCCAAAATAAAACATTTTAATTTTATAGATTTCTCCCTATGTTTTATTTGACTTTACAGAAACCTCACCAGAAACCAATCATAATGGCACTTTTATCTTGAACTTCTAAATTCCAGAAAACTAATGTCTGTCGTTTTGCCAAAGAAGAAGAATATTGACCAATAACCCTAATATAATAACAAGTACCCACTTAAAATGTTTCTTCAGTTTCCTTCCATAAATATAGATGTGAACAAAATAAAAATATAATTTAAGAGGTGTCACTAAGATTTCTAGAAGACACATGTACTTCTATTTTAGAACAAACCCTGATTATTTACTTTCGGGAATTGAAATGTCAAAGATACTGACTGGATAGACAAAAATCCTAATATACATCCAACTATTTATTATAAAATTTTCTCAGAAATATATAAATCAGCATTAGAGAGCAAGAAAGGAAGGAGAACATAGAATTAAAGTGCTAAAATTTACAGAAAGAAGACCCCTCATCAATTTATATTCAGTGTCCTTATTCATCATTGAATTTATTCTTACATAAAATACTATTACATGATTGTCTACTAGATATTTTTATTTTTCTTCACTAGAATATAACTTCCATTAGAGTACAGTCCACATCCATTTTATTCATCAAAATATCTCAAGCTCTAGCGTAGCATCTTGCACAGAGTAGATGTTCAATATTTTAGAATGATTAGATGAGATTGGAACCCACCCATAGAATAAGACAGCCAATGAGGTCCTTTCAATTGTGAATTGACTTGAGGTTTTTTAAGAGTAAGAATTATCTAAGATTTATTTTTTCTTCCAAGGGAAAACTGTTCAGTTAGGGTAGATTTAATTTTTAGAATTAGAAATTGAATCAAAGTATACATTCAAAAACTTGATTCAATTTTTTCATAAGCATGCACTTTTTATAATATACATTGTCTTACATCTGAGAGATAAATTCACTATTATTTTCCTAAGATATTTTCTGCCTTTGTGGCAATGAGAATACTGTAGCAATGAGTATTTTGTAGCAAGGAGTATTACACAGCAATGAAAAATCCCATCAAGGAGAAATCTAGTAAATTGAAATATAATTCCATTTCATTTATTTAATATTTCCACAGTCACTACACTCAGATAATCTTTGCTTTGTGTTAACTTCAGAGAGTCCAGGGGTTTTGCTTGTGTTGAGTTAGGTGACGCAGAATGATAAATGGGACAAGTGCATGGTGAATAGAAAGAATTCAGCAGAAGCAGAGACTTAGAGCAAGTAGTGTTATTAATCAGCAAGTCTCCAGGATTAACAAAACACTTGGAAGTTTGGAATTCCCACAGAACAGTAAAAGATTTGGCCAATATGATTCCTATGTACAAGTACAAGTTGAATCCAGGTATGGTCTATACATGAAAAGATATCTTGGCAATGCACAATTCACAATACTGCTAAAAGGACAGAATGAGATGGTTTACTATAGCATAAAAAGTGTAATAGGATGAAATGATATTCTATTAATATCATAATTATTCAAATAAAATTATCACAACTGGGCCTTTTATTCTTTGGGCTGTTGAAAACAGGCAAGACATTTTCATTTCCATTGAAAAATTAAAAGTATGAAATAAATTGAATCAAGAAATATTCAATTCATCAAAAATAGCCATTTGAGCTCTATTCTAGGACTAAGATGAACTCCTCAGGAACCTCTGACAGCACTTAGGGTAAATTTAATTCCCCAGAGTCCAAGCTAGGGTAGGTGAAAAATGTACATGAAGCAAGTGGTGGCTATGCCATTCAAATGAGTACCCAGTTCTTAGAGGACAAGAGACGTCAACAGTCCAAGGTAACAGGCTGGACAAAAGGTGGGACTATGGACAGAAAATAAATGTATGTGTCTGAAAAAGATAAGAAGATAAATAGATAATGTAGCAGTGTGCACACGTATCGGGTCAGGAGGTTCTGAACATAATTGCTAAGTACTAGAAGATTATGAGAAGCTGGTGTCTTTGCAGTATAGAATTCACCATCTTTACTATGCCAGGTCAGGAAAGACAAAGGATTCACGAAGGGAGAATGAATGTCTTCCTGAATACTGGATATGTTACTGATGAATACAGAGAAGTGAAAAGAACTAACATAATCAAGTTAAAAAAAAAATAGACTAGTAAGTTTTGGATTTGTAGTGAAAAAACAGTTTTTAGTACCATGTTAGTGTTCTTCAACATATTGGGGTACATGATGTCTTAATGTAATAACAATCAATTACTGGTCATTGAGAAGGAACATTTCGTTGTATATTTTTGGAATTAATAACTTGGGGTTTTTACATGGCAGACAGCTTATGTTTCTTTATAAAATTATAAGTGAAGTTCAGCTTAAATATAAATTTTCAGTTAGATTTGTGCATTCAGACATCCAAAAATATCTAAAGGAATCAACAGAACTTCCCTTTGTTCTTTGCAGTATCTTTAAGATGTTTCACTTTGATTTGATAGTATTTGACATTGGTGCTATTTGAATCATTGAAATAAGAGCCCCATGTCTAGTGATATAAGTGTCTGAGACATTCAGAAAGTCAGACAACACTGTATTAATTAAATCACGGATTTTGTATGTAGCTTTTGTCTCTTCCTCATTGCATTAACCAGAAGACTTGATTCCCTCTAGGGCTGTAAATCAGCAAATCTTGGGCTTCCCATAGAAGCATTAAGAATATCTTAGCTGTCCTGGGAAGTAACTCAGTTCTGTGAAATTATATCCACTGGGATCTATGGGGTGCTTGAGACAGCTTTATTTCTCAAATTTATTACATTCTTTCACAGCTTCTCTTAAAGATTTCATAAACTCACAATGAAAAGTGGTCACTTCGAATCAGATTCCAAACATAGTGGAGGTGATCAAGCTTGCCTTTTCCTGTGTCTTACACAAATAGCAAAAGCATTAACTAGTAATAAAGGTACCTGCTGATGAGTGGGGAGAGAAGCCGCAGGTAGTTCTCTTCTGCCTTAAGACCATGCCTGGGAGATTTCTCTGGGTCATTTAGCAAGCCAACTCTCCGTCACAACTGAGCTTAAATTCTATAGAAGAATTTTTGAGTTTCAAAAAGAACTCACAGGACATTTTCAAACTCTTTGCTGTTTGACCTATTTGCATGTTGCTACAGAAAATTTTATATTGTTTTGTTAAAGAAGCAGATGTGATTTTATATTAGTAAACAGTGACTCAAATTTTTATCGTTTTATGGTTTTATTGATTTGTTTGCTTTCTGTCTTGGGGAATGAGAGGGTTTTTTTGTTTGTATTGCTTGCTTTATTAAATTTACTTGATTTAATATCCTAGAATGAGCTGGAGTTAAAAGTAAAAGCTATATACATATATATAAACTTATACACATACAGATACACACACATACATACATACGTACATAGAGCTGTATGTGTGCATTTGTTTGTGTGTATGAGTCAGTATTTAGCAAATTATGGATTTTGTTCTAACTAAACAATAATTTAAAAAACACTTGGTACAGTTACAAACTAAAAGATTCCATTTGAGTTTAGAAGATAATAATGTATTAATGTTTAAAATAACATATCTCTTAATCATCTGCTTGATGTATTTCAAAAGTGCATTTATACGTCTTTGTGGAACAACAAAGCAAGTGCTGTAAAATGTTCATACTAAGGAGTCTTGTGAAGAGTATGTGGTCATCAATCCAAAATGGTTAACTGAGGTACCCAATGCACCACATAATATCTTAAATTTTCGAAGGAAACACAGCAAAACTTGAGATATTTTGAATACTTCATGCACAGCTAGTTTGAGAGTCTTCTCTGTCTCAACATTAAATGAGGTTACATTCCTTTGATGCCAAAGTGTCTTTAATAATTCAGATTTTCTGTTGTTGCCATGATTAACCACACCAACAGAAAAAGCAAAATGTCAAACATCCGTGTGGAACAACAAATGTAGTTAATGATGTCTAATCTGGTTTCAAGATTTGAAAAATTATGTGGGGCCTATCAGATACATCTGTAGAATCCCATATAATTTTTCAATTTTTTAATGTATATATGTATATGTAACATAGATATATATATGTGTGTGTGTGTGTGTGTGTGTGTGTGTGTGTGTATATATATAATCAGTAATTGTGATTTTTAAGATAGACATAAGGACTTTCTTTCAATTGATGTGAATTATGTTTTTCAATTACTATTAGGTTTTAGAGTATAAATACTTATAATTTGGCCTTAAATATTTTATAATATTATAAAGTTTATTTTAGGTATTTCCTTTGGCCTGGGGTGAGGTGAAAGAATACTAAGACTCTAAGGGTGTTGTGAAAGTACACATTTTCAGAAGCTCCTGTATAAAGGGAGTCTTAGCACTAATTCTTTTAAAGTTGACTATTAAAAACAACATTTGCTAAGTGAAATGTGTTAGCTGAAAGTTTACTGTGGCACTGTTTACAATAGCAAAGACTTGGAACCAAACTAAATACCCATCAATAATAGACTCGATAAAGAAAATGTGGCACATAGACAACACGGAATACTATGAAGCCATTAAAAAAAGGATGAGTTCGTGTCCTTTGCAGGTATATAGATGAAGCTGGAAACCATCATTCTCAGCAAACTGACACAGGAATAGAAAACCAAACACCACATGTTCTCACTCATAAATGGGTGTTGAACAACGAGAACACACAGACACAGGGAGCAGAACACCACACACCAGGGCCTGTCGGGGGGTGAGGGGTGGCTAGGAGAGGGATAGCAGGAGTGGGGGAGTTGGGGAGGGATAACATTGGGAGAAATACCTAACGTACATGATGGGGAGATGGATGCAGCAAACCACCCTGGCATGTGTATACCTATGCAACAAACCTGCAGGATCTGCACATGTATCCCAGAACTTAAAGTACAATAAAAAAAAAAGATTAAACATGAAAAAATATTAGATTAGGGATTTTTTTTCTAGTTTTACTTTACTATGAATTTTTATAATACTTGAGTACTGACTTTTAAAATTTCTCTTTAAAATGTTTGTTTTATTTTCTTCGTTTCACTTTTCCTCCCTTTTAAATAGACTCTTTTTAGGAGCAGCTTTACATTTCACAGAAAAAATGAGCAGAAAGTACAGAGTGCCCATGTAACCCTTCCCCTGACACATGCATAATTTCTTCTACTCTCAACGTCTCTCACCGCACTTGTAAGTTAGTTATAACTGATCAAATTACATTAACACATAATTGTCACCCAAAATACATAGTTTGTATTGGGATCACTCTTGGTATTATGTATTCTGTGGCTTAAACAAACATACAATGAAGTATATACAGCTTTATGGCATTAGGCAGAATAGTTTCACTGCCCTAAAAAGTATTCTGTGCTTTGCTTGTTCATCTCTCCCTTCCTTCAAACCCTGGCAACCACTGATCCTTTTACTATCTTCATAATTTTGCCTTCTCCAGGATGTTACACTGTTGGAATCACACAGTATATAGTGTTTTCAGATTGGCTTCTTTTACTTGATAATATGCATGTAAGTTTCCTTCCTGTCTTTTTCTGACTTGGTAGCTTATTTCTTTTCAGTGCTGAATTAATATTCCATTTTCTGGATGTACCGCAGTTTATTTATCCACACACACACTAAAGGACACCTTTATTGCTTCTAAGTTTTGGCTATTACAAATAAACTTCTTATAAATATCCACGTGCCAGTGTTTATGTGGACATAAGTTTTCAATTCATTTGTGTGAAGTACCAAGAAGCAAAATTACTGGATCCTATCGTATGGGTATGCTTACTTCATTTAGAAACTGCCAAGTTACTTTCCATAGTAAACAACTTACTATCTTTTATTTCTATCGGCAAAAGTGAGAGTTCCTTTTCCTCTCTATCCTTACCAGAATATGGTGTTACTGTTTTGGATTTCAACTATTCTAGTAGTTTGGTGATGGCATCTTGTTTTAACTTGCAATTCTCTAATGACAAATAAATTGTATTATCTTTTCATATGCTTTTCTGCCATCTGTATATCTTCTTTAGTGAGGTGAATGTAGAAGTATTTTGTTCATTTTTTAATCTTGTTCACTTTTTATTGTTGAGTTTTAAGAGTTCTTCGTATATTTCAGCTAACAACCCATTATCAAATATGTATTTTGCAAACATTTTGTTTCCGTGTATGACTTAAGATGCTTTGCAGACCAGAACCTTTTAATTTTAATGGTGTCCAGCTTATCAATTACACATTTCATGAGTCATGTCTTTGTGTTGAATTTTAAAAGCCATTGCCAAAGCTGAGAACATCTGGAATTTCTCCTTTGACATCTGCTAGACGTTTTGTAGTTATGAATTTCATATTTAGGTCTATGAAACATTTTGAGTTAATTTTTGAGGATTATGTGTATCTAAATTCATATTTTATTCATGTGGGTGTTCAGTATCAGCACAATTTATTAAAAAGATGAGAGTATTGTATTGCTTTTGTATCTTCCCATTGTGTTGTCTTTTCTCCTTTGTCAAAGGTCAGTTAACTATATTTATTTGGATCTATTTCTGAGCTCTCTATTCTACATTATCTATTTGTCTATTTCATCACCAATATTATACTGTCTTGATTACTGTAGTTTTATAGCAAGTTTTGAAATTGGGTAATGTCAGTAATTTTGCTTTGTACTCTTTCAATATTGTGTTTGCTATTCTGCTTTTTTTTTCTTCTCCATATAAACTTTAAAATCACTTTGTCAGTATCCACAAAACAACATGCTGAAATTTTGAGATTTCTTTTTTAATTTTTATTGCATTTTAGGTTTGGGGGTACATGTGAAGAACATGCAAGATTGTTATATAGGTACACACATGGCAGTGTGATTTGCTGCCTTCCTCCCCATCACCTATATCTGGTATTTCTCCCTATGCTATCCTTCCCCAACTCCCCATCCCCAGCTGTCCCTCCCCTTTTTACCCGCCGACAGACCCCAGTGTGAGATGCTCCCCTCCCTGTGTCCATGTGTTCTCATTGTTCAACATTCACATATGAGTGAGAATATGCAGTGTTTGATTTTCTGTTCTTGTGTCAGTTGGCTGAGAATGATGGTTTCCAGGTTCATCCATGTCCCTACAAAGGATGCGAACTCATCATTTTTGATGACTGCATAATATTCCATGGTGTATATGTGCCACATTTTCCCTGTCCAGTCTACCATCGATGGGCATTTGGGTTGGTTCCAGGTCTTTGCTATTGTAAACTGTGCTGCAATGAACATTTGTGTGCATGTGTCCTTATAGTAGAATGATTTATAATCCTTTGGATATATACCCAGTAATGGGATTGCTGGGTCAAATGGAATTTCTATTTCTAGGTCCTTCAGGAATCGCCACACTGTCTTCCACAATGGTTGAACTAATTTACACTCTCACCAACAGTGTAAGAGTGTTCCTATTTCTCCACATCCTCTCCAGCATCTGTTGTCTCCAGATTTTTTAATGATCGCCATTCTAACTGGCGTGAGGTGGTATCTCAATGTAGTTTTGATTTGCATTTCTCTAATGACCAGTGATGACGAGCATTTTTTCATATGTTTGTTGGCTTCATGTATGTCTTCTTTTGTAAAGTGTCTGTTCATATCCTTTGCCCACTTTTGAATGGGCTTGT